>ML412775.1:97465-167700 GCA_005239525.1 Nicotiana knightiana | reverse complement strand
ATATATATATATATATATATATTCCTTGACAAGTGGTGACTCTTGATGTAATTGTGCTTAAAGAAATATGGGGTAATAACGTTGATGTGAAGGTGGAGTTCAGCTTAATATAAGTTTGAGGTTGAACGCTAAAGTATATGTATTAAGGTGATTAGGGAGGTGTAGTCACTCTTATATCTAAATGTATCCTGCCCGTCCCGCAACCTAAATTACAACCGAATAAAGTCCTACTTGATCCTAGACTGAATGAGCTCGATTAGTAGAGTAGTACACTACGGGGAAGCCTATGGTACATTTTTTGTGGCATATGAATATTATTTCTGAGAGTGAGTGAATTCTTTCTATCTTGAGTTCCTAAGTGTACTTCAATTTTATAGTGTGTGGAACTAACTCTTTGATTTTGTGAGGGCACATGATTCATGAAGGAAAGGTAATATTGTTGACCTCTAAGTTAGAGTAGTGAGTGGATTGTGAATAAAGCATGGTATATGAGAGTCGACTATTGAGGCGAGGATGTCACACCTCTGTGCTTGAAATGTTTTAAAAATTCTTGGTATAATGTGTTAAGGGATTTGCTTAATAAGTTGTGTACACAAGTGAAGTTTGATTGCTCGAGGACGAGCAAAAGTTTTAGTGTGGGGTGTTGATGTGTGGCTAGAATTCATGGTTTAACACGTTATGAGCCTTACATTTTATGTGTGTTAATGATAAAAATACACTTTGTATGTACATAATGGAGTCTATTTCATGTGTAGGAGAATTGGAGATGGAAGTCGAGCTAAATGGATGCATAAACATCGAAAATACGCTCAAGAGGCGAAGAGGAGTGCACCGGGCTATAGCCGGGCGTTTGGGCTGTAAAGCCTGGTTATACTAGGCTATAGGTGGGCGTTTGGGCTATAAAGCCTGGTAACACCAGGCATTATCCAAGCTTTAGAGCCATAACGCCAGGCCTGACCTGGCTTTATCCAGGCGTTTGGGCCATAAAGCTAGGTCCCTGGTCTGGTCCAATCCGAGTTATCAAGATTTTAAGTGTTTCCCGATTTGAATAGGAGTCTACTACACGTTTTCGGTTTATCCCAAACATATAAATAGACCCAAAATTACAACTTGGAGGAAGAGACGCCATTGGAGACAAAAGACGCATGTGGAATACGACTCAGAGAAGCAAAACATTGATTTTTACAGCTTTTATTCATTACTTTGTAGTTTAATTATGCAAGTTATTTTGGGTTTGATTCTTATGAGCATGAGTAGCTAATTTCTTAATCTAGGGTTTTGGTGGAACCCGTTGGGGATGAACTTATTGTGTTATTAATATAGTTTTGATTGTTTGATTAATCTCTATTTATTCAACTACGTTCTTGTTGTAGTTGATTGAAAGGGCCCTCAATTAGTTGTTCCTATTTATTATGTATCTACTTGATAGAGAGTGCATATTTAGGTAGTTGTTTCAACAACATTACTCCCAGAGTATAGACGACAGTCATAACCGAGGGTTTAGAGGTTGGATTAGAGATAACGATACCTCGGGTGCAATCTAAAGTGAACTGTAATGCAATCTAGCTAGCGTAACTTGAGAGAGTGCGTCTAGTAAATTATCATAATTACTTGAGAGAGATTTATGGTAGATAGAGTGTTCATGATTGATAGAGACAACTAATCAAACTATAAGAAGTATCCGAGAAGGAAGTTAACCGAAGGGGAAAACCATAACCTTAGACCTTTATTACAATTGTTTACACCTTATTGTAGTTAATCTTTAGTTTTAATATTTTCATTCAGTTGTAGTAGTTTAAACAACACCAAGTGCAAGTTTAGTATTCTGACAGCTTGCTTGATACGTTAACTCCCTGTGGGATCGACTCTGGGCTTAATACCCCAGATTATATTTGCAATGCCCGCTTAGTCTTTTATTAGACATATTTGAGTATGGTAGACAGTGCCGGTCTCCAGTGGGATGGTTCGAGCCGGCGAGGCCTGATTGTTGGGTACATATTTGGTCCAGGATGCCCTAGAAAAGGTGAAGGTGATTCAGGAGAAACTTCGCATAACTCAGTCCAGACAGAAGAGTTATGTAGATCGGAAGGTTTGTGATTTGGTATTTATGGCTGGTGATCGGGTTTTGCTTCGTGTATCTCCTATGAAGGGCGTCATCAGGTTCGGGAAGAAGGGTAAACTGAGATGATATTCGCCCTTTTGAGATATTGCGGCATGTTGGGGATGTTGCTTATGAGCTTGCCTTACCTCCCAGCCTAGCAGGAGTTCATCCGGTATTCCACGTCTCTATGCTCTGGAAGTATCACGGCGATCCAGCTCATGTATTAGACTTCAGTTCAGTCCAGTTAGGCAAGGATCTATCTTATGTTGAGGAGCCAGTAGCCATTTTGGATAGGCAGGTCAGAAAGCTCAAGTCGAAGAATATTGCATCAATAAAGGTTCAGTGTGGGGGTCAGCCGGTGAAGGAGGCGATTTGGGAGACCAAGCAGGATATGCGTAGCCAATACCCTCATATTTTCACAGCTTCAGGTATGTCTTTATACTTGTTCGAGGACAAAAAATTATCTTCAGAGGGGGAGAATGTAATGACCCGATCGTTCATTTTGAGAGTTAGAGCCCCAATCCCCTAATAACTGCTTTCCCCAAGTTTGTTTATGCTTTTGGGACTTGCTGGAGTGATTAGCTATGAAATTCGGAGAATTTGGGACACTTAGTACCTAATTTTGAGTTTAAGCGTTAGAAATCAGACCGTGGTTGGAACTGTGTGAAGGAAGGTCCAGAAAGGAATTATGTCGACTCCGTTAGCTCCGTTGATGATTTCAGGATAAGGAGTGCGTCTAAAATGTGTTTTCGAGGTCTGTAGTAGAGTTTGTCTTGAATTGGCGAAATTTAGAATTTCGACGATTTTAGCCGAAAAGTGAAATTTTGATATCGGGCTCGGAATGGCATTCTGAGAGCGGCTAAAGATCCGTAGTGTCACTTGTGACATTTGTATCAAATTTGAGGTCATTTGGACTAGTTTTGACGTGTTTCGGCATCGTTGTGGACGTTGGGAAAATTTCTAAGGTCTTAGGCTTAATCCATGTATAATTTGTGATTTTGGTCTTATGTGATGTGATTTGAAGGCTCTGCTAAGTTCGAATGAGGAATTAGGACTGGTTGGTAGGTTTTATTGAGGTCACGGGGGCCTCGGGGGTATTTCGGATGCTCAACGGGTCATTTTAGACTTGTATTGATTGCTGGGTTTCTGGTGTGAGTGCAGCAGGTTTTCTCCATCGTGATCCCGTGAGGGAGTCCACGATCGCGTAGAGCAATTGGGGTCCAGTTAGGACTTAATGCATTGCAATTGCATGAAAAGGAACGCGATCGCATACACGAGGCACCTTAGTCACTGTGTTCATAAGGGCTAAGTCGCGTTCGCGTAGAAGGAATAGGACAACATTGGAAATTAAGTGTTTCTCTATGCGGTCACGTGAAGGAAACCGCGATCGCGTAGGTCTTGGAAGTAAAGCATTGTGTTCGCAAAAAACTTCCCGCGATCGAGTAGTGCATTTCGGAGGCGCATGTAGTTTACTCTGCGCGATCGCGTCTAGCTTTCTGCGATCGCACTGAGTGTGTGCCTAGGCAAAAACGTAAATACCCAAATCGAGGGTTTGAGCTAAAATTTCATATTTTGAACTTGGGAGCTCGGGTATTGGCGATTTTTGAAGGTATTTTCACCTGGGCAATTTGGGTACTCGATTTTGATTAATTTCCATGAATCTATGCTTAAATTCATCCTTTAATTTCGAATTTGGGGTGAAAAATTGGGAAAGATTTGGATAAAGTTCTTAGACCAAGTTTTTGAGTCTTGATCGAGATTTTGGTATCCGATTCGAGTAAGTTTTGTATGGTTAGACTCGTGAGTGAACGGGTTTCCGAAATTTGTAACTTTTACCCGATTCTGAGACGTGGTCCCGGGGGACTCTTTCGGCGATTTCCCTAATTTCGCGCTTTAGCATCAAATTTGTTTATTAAACTAGTTTCTTGTAGTGATATTCACATTATATAACTCATTTGAATAGATTAGATCCATTAGGAGTTTGGTACTCGTGGCAAGAACGTTATTCGGGGTTGTATGGAGTAGTCGAGGTAAGTGGCTTGACTAACATTGTGTTGGGGACTTCCCCCTTCGGGTACTTGATGCTAATTGTTTTGTGGGCGCCGTGGACGTGAGGTGACGAGTACGTACACGGGCCATTATTTCAAAATCTCATTTCCCCCCTTACTAAAACATGAACTATTTTTTTTCTCTCCTATGAACTTGTTCTCATATGATATGTTGTTTAGTTTAGATTAGGAGAGCATGCTTACATTCTTAATTCCGACTTGATTTTCTGTGTACCATGTTTAGGTAAGACCTTAATTTCCTTATCTGTGATTAGTATAAACTGTGTAAATTCGATGTTATGCTTGTCATTCATCCTGCATAGCATATTTATTTTGGGACTACAGACGTATTCCGGGAGATCCCCATGTACTGCATATTTATTTTGGGAGTATGGACATATTCTGGGAGATCCCACTGTACTGCATATTTATTTTAGGGCTACAGACGTATTCCGGGAGATCCCCCTGTACTTCATAATCATTTGGAACTACGAGGCAGTATCCTGGGAGATTCCACGTTGTGATATATATTGTGTCGATCAGAGGGATCTCTTTACCGTAGAACTTGTATTGTTTTTCTTGAACTATTTACTATATACATTACCTATCTTTGTAGTGTTTTTAATTGATTTATATTGAAATTCAGTAGAGCCTTAACTTGACCTCGTCACTACTTGACTGGGGTTAGGCTTGGCACATACTGGGTACCAAATGTGGTGTACTCACGCCCTTTCCTGCACATATTTTTGTGTGTAGATCTAGGTACGAGCTAGCAGCGTCATGATTAGTCGTTGCAGCTGATTCCAGGATACCGCAAGGTATTTTTGCCGCGTCCGCAAAATCCTCTGAGTCCCCTTCCATTCTAGCTTGTAGATATTTTTCTTATGTACTTTCCTATTTTTGCTAGAGCTACAGTAGTGTTAGAAGCTTGTGACTGTCTGTGAGACTCCGGGTCTTGGGTAGTTATATTTTGCATGAGCCGAGCGGCCTGTACGTTATTTATATCATTGCCCTTATCCCCCCACCCCTTAGTTCTTGTGTTTTATTTTTGTTTCCTTTTTATAGTAGGATTACCTAGTCGTAGAGATTCAGTGTCGTCACGACAACTTTTGAGGGTAAATCGGCTCGTGACACTTGGTGAATTAAGCCAACTCTTGATGCTCTAGTGTCACATTAGAACTATCGTACTCAAAAGGCCAAAACATGATGTTGTGGATAATTCATTTGTGTTGAGGGTAATTATTAGTCACAATTGATGAATTATTGATTCACCTTAGGCCAGCTGAAATATCATTTTTCTAGTGGCGGTGGTAATTACCTTATTTGCTTGAGGACAAGTAAAAGCTTAAGTTTGGGGAGTTGATAAGTGGGGATTTAAATCTATTAGTTGCACTCTTTTACTTGTGTTTTAGGACAAAAATGTGTGAATGTATTCCAATAAACTAATGAAATATGCTTGCTTGTATTAATTGTTCAAAATGAGCCAAAGGAGCCATAATCAACTCACAAAGGATTCAAAAGTTGAACTAAAAAACCAAGACTAGGAAAAGAGATATGAAGCGCGGACCACACAAATATTGTGTGGCCGCGAAAGCCATGATGCGACCACGATCAAAATTATGCCGTCCGCATGAGGGACACTCAGAGAGTGTGATTTTTGGGATAAATGATGAGCGCGGATCGCACCAAAAATGTGCGACCGCCAATGAAATTACACAGACCACGATGACTGAGATTCAGGGACTTGACAACTTGAGCAGAAGAGAGATGTGCGGACAACACCAAATTTGTGCAGCCGCGGAAGTCCCTTGCATGGACGCGATTGAAATTATGTGGTCCGTAATATGAATAATCATAGAGTTGATTTCAAGAGAAACTCAAGCAAGTGCAGACCGCATCACATTTATGCGGCCGCATAATCTAAAGCGCGATCGTACTTGGAATTATGCGGTCCGCAAAAGATCAGATCAACCCAGATCCAAAAGAGAAGAATGTGGACCCGATCAGAATTATTTGGCCGCGAAAGCAAAGAGTGCGGCCGCACTCAGAATTATGCGGTTGCACAACCTCCGCAGGGTCATTTTCGTTAGATATTTTCAACTTAGTATAAATAGAACTTTTTATCATTTTTAGTGTATGTTATGTATTGTATGAGCACTTGAGACGACTGGCTTTTCTATTTGGAGAAATTCTGTACTATATTCACTTCTTAATAATATGGATTTTATCTTCATTTTATCTTTAATTTCTGTTATTTCCATGATAATAGCTAAACCCATTTCTAGGTTTGTGACCCAACCCTATTGAGGGTATTTAATGGGTATTTCATTTTAGGGCTTGAATGTGTATGTGTTAGTGATATTTAGCCTAGTTATTGCTAGAACTATAGAATTAATGGTTGCAAATATTGATTCATGCTTTTATGACTTAGACTCTACTTGAAAAAGAGGGACTAAATATAGGAAAACTAGGCTAACAAGGAATTGGGGTGAACTCAAGAAATTGATAGCATCAATTAAAGGGTTAAATCTTGAGATAGTAATACCCGACTTGAGCTAATATCACTTGAATTGCAGGAATACCCATTTCGACTTGAGAAAGCCAAATTGGGCAAAATCAATCAAACTACCGAGAGGTATAGATTGAGTACCCCAAGTGTGATAGCTATATTACAAACCCAACTAATCAAGCTTCCCCTAGAACTTTTCTACCCATTAAATATAACCTAGGCAGAAGTCACTACCTAGTCTCTTTAAACACTTGAAAAACAACAACAAAAATATTGCCCTTAGTTTCAATTATTGCAATCTTTAGAGTAAAGTTAGAAATAGAAATCAAACCAAAACTTGTGGAAGTGTAATTAGACTCAAACCCAACATCTATCTTAGATATAAACCTAATTCCAAACAATTAACTCCATGTGGATTCGGTCCCGACCTAGTTGGGTTAAAACTGCATCGACCACCTTCGCTACTCAATAGTAGTGTAGGCTTGGTCCCGATCAAGACCCCCGAATACACCTCACTCATGGTCCGTTCAGCTTCTATGCATCTCAACAAGTTCAAATCTAGGGTCCTTCTGTGTAAACCTTTCCCATTTAGGAAGAAACCACCAGTGAGCCACCTTATTGTTCTTTTTGATATCCCTTGGGCTGCTCTGGGTATTCCCTTGTTTAAAGGAATCGTCTTATGTCATGATACCATGTCTCACCATCTGGTTCTGCCTTAGTTGTATTATAGTAACCGTGTTGATTCCGAATGTAGATTTCTAATGAATCAATATGAGTGTTGCCTGGATAAGGGAGGATCAAGGCTAAGGTATCCAAAACATCAACTAGCATTGAGGCTTAGTTAGCGAAAGTGTTTTGTAGACCGGAAGGTTCGCGGTGTTGCATTCATGGTTGGAAAGCGGGTCTTGCTCTGGATATCGCCTATGAAGGGCGTTATGAGGCTCGGTAAGAACTCCAACTAAGCCTAAGGTCCATTGGTCCCTCTGAGGTGTTGTGGCAAGTTGGGAAGGTAGATTATGAGATTGCCTTACCTGTCAGTCCAGCAGGAGTTCATCCGATATTACATATTTCTATGTTGCGGAAGTATCACGGTGATCCGGCTCATGTGTTGGATTTCATATTAGTCTAGTTTTACAAGGATCTATCTTATGTTGAGGAGCCAGTGGCTATTTTGAACAGGCAGGTAAGAAAGCTAAGGTCAAAGAACATTGGTTCTGTGAAGGTGTAGTGGAGGGGTCAGTCGGTCGAGGAAGCAACTTAGGAGACCGAGCATGATAAGCGCAGCCATTATCTTCATCTTTTCACCGCTTCAGGTATGTCTCTATACTCGTTCGAGGATGAACAATTGTTTTAAGAGAGGGAGGATGTAACGATCCGGCCGGTCTTTTTGAGAGTTATAGCCCAGATTCCCTGTTTATAGCTTCCCCGTGTCATTTTCCGCTTATGTGTCTTGATGGGAGGTCTTTCTTGTGATTTCAGAGTGTTTTGGAAACTTAGTCCCTAAGTAGAAGCTTAAGTCTTCAGATTTTGGACCATAGTCGGAACTATGTGAAGACGACTCAAAAATGGAGTTTCGTTAGCTCTGTTGGGTGATTTTGGACTTAGAGGCATGTCCAGATTGTGTTTTGGAGTCCTGTAGCTCATATAGGCTTGAAATAGCAAGATTTTAATTTTTGGAGATTTTGACTAGTAGTGGACTATTGATATTGGGGTCGAATTCTAATTTCAGAAGTTGGAGTATGTTCGTACTGTTGAATATGACTTGCGTGCAAAATTTGAGGACAATCGATCTTGGCTTGTTAGGTTTCGGCATTACTTGTAGATATTTGAAGTTTCAAGTTCATTAAGTTTGAATTGGGGAATGATTTGTGTTTTTAGAGTTGTTTGGTGTGATTTGAGGGCTCGACTAAGTTCGAATGATGTTTTAAGACTTGTTGGGATGTTTGGTTGAGGTTCCGCAGGTCTCGGGTTGAAATCGGGAGGTTAATGGATCTTTTGGCATTGTGTTGGAATGGCTGGAGCTTTGCTCCACCTGGTTTAATCGCATACGCGCACATAAGGATGCATGTGCGGTACCGCAGAAGCGGCAATTGAATCGCAGAAGTGACGTTGGACATGCCCAGCTGGGACCGCAGGTGCGGCCAGAGTTCCGCAGTTTTGGACCAGCAAGAGCGAAAAATGAGCCTAGAAGACGGCTCGTAGAAGTGGCCCTTGTTCGCAGAAGCGCGAATTGAGGACTTAAGTGAAGTCCGCACCTGCGAGGGCTTTTCCACAGGTGAGGAATCGATGGTGCGGTGGATTTCTCGTAGAAGCGAGATTGCTGGAAGAAAAGGTAAAATTCGAGGGTTTGATTCCCATTTCGATTTTGGTACTTTGAGAGCTCGGTGTGAGGCGATTTCTTTAGGGTTCTTCGAGATATTGTTAGGGTAAGTTGTTCTAACTCATATTGGGCTATATTTCATGAATATAGTGCGATTTTCATCTTCTAATAGGGATTTGAGTTGGAAATTTGGGGAAAAATGGTAGAAACTTCATAGACTAAAATTTTGAATTTTGGAAGGCGATTTGAGGTTGGATTCGAGTAATTCTTATATGGTTAGACTCGTGAGTGACCGGGTGTCGTATTTTGTGAATTTTACTCGATTCTGAGACGTGGGCGCGGGGAGGCTTTTGGGTCGAGTTCCTAATTTCTTGCTTAATCTTATATTTCATGAACTAGATCAAATTCTTATAGGTATATTTATGGTATGTAATTGTGTTTGGCTAGGTTTGGTCCATTCGGAGTCGATTGATTTGAGCTTGGTTCGAGGTAAGTGGATGTCCTAACCTTGTGTGGGGGAATTCCCCTTAAGATTTGGTACTGATATTGATATCTGAGCGCTATGTAAGGGAGGTGATGAGTGCGTACACAGGGTGTTAGCCAAGATAACATGCCTAGTTGTCTTAATTGCTTAACTGAACTGTTTGCAGCATGCTTAGTGAATTCCCGCTTCTTTTCTTAACTTGTACTTAGTCTAAACTTTAGATTCTCTTGTTATACCTATCATCTGTAATTATATGCGCCATGTATTTACTTTGGTACTACGGAAAGGTATCCTGGGAGATTTCCCTTGCATATTTACTTCTGGGACTACGAGACGGTATCCCGGGAGATCCCCCTCACATTTACTTTTGAGACTACGAGGCGGTACCTCGGGAGTTCTCCCTGCACATTTACTTTTGAGACTATGAGGCGGTACCTCAGGAGTTCTCCCTGCATATTTACTTTTTGGACTACGAGACGGTACCTCGAGAGATCCCTGCTGGTTATTTATATGTGTTGTACTGTTATTTCATTGTTTTTTTTCTTTGTTGAGCTCTAGTCTCTTATTATACTGTTATGTTCTCTTACTTTACTTATTATATACCAGTGGGCCTGACCTGACCTCATTACTACTCGACTGAGGTTAGGCTTGGCACTTACTGGATACCAATTGTGGTGTATCATGCTACTCTTCGGCACATGTTTTTTGTGCAGATTCAGGTGCGTGTTATCAGCCGCATTATCAGTGAGTCGAGATAGCTTTCGAGATTTCAAGATATATCTTCCACGTCCGCAGACCTCGAAGTCCCCTTCTAATCTTCCCCATGTCAAACACTTCTTGTATTTCCTTTTAATAGACTTTGGAGTATAAAGATACTATATTCTTTATGTAGTCTATGACTTATGATGTTTCGGATATTAGGAAAGCTATGTACGTCTGATATTTTGGTTATTGTACATGTCGAGCAACATTGTTATTGGTTATTCAGTATCTATTGCAGTAAGCTATTATGTTTTGCTTCCGTTATTGATATTTTTGCAATTTGCTAGGCTTACCTAGTCGTAGAGACTAGGTTCCATCACGACATGTTTCAATGGGATATTTGGGTCGTGACAAGTTGGTATCATAGCTCTAGGTCCATAGGTATCGTGAGTCACAAGCCGGTTTATCATAGTCTCGCAGATCGGTACAGAGACGTCTGTACTTATCTTCGGGAGGCTATGGAACTATTAGGAACAATTATACTTCTTTGATCCCGTGTCATGTGAAGTTGTTTGCATCAAATTTTAAAATTCATTATTCTTTTCTTTCTAATAGATGGTGAGGACCCGTACCGGAGGATCTGACGACACGGTACCCGCGCCCTCTGCTAGAGCCGCCAGAGGCCGGGACCAGGTAGAGGACGACCACGCAGTGCAGCCAGAGCACCCGTGCGTGCTGTGACAGAGGAGCCCCCAGCAGCTCCAGCTGGAGGGTAGGCACCTGAGGTGCCTATTGTTGCAACATCCCTCAATGAGACTTTAGCCCAATTCATGAGCACGTTTAACACCTTAGCTCAGGCTGGATTTATTCCATTAGCTCCCGCCACATCTCAAGTCGGGGGAGGGGCATAGACTCCCGCAGCCGGTACTCCTGAGAAAAGGGTCTAGGTTGACCAGACCCCAGAGTTCATCCCTATGCAGTCGGTATCTCCGGTTACGCATGAGACTAGGATAACCGCTTTTGTGGCTGAGCATCTCATACTTGAGAGGTACAAGAAGTACAACCCACCTACCTTCAGCGGGTTGGCTACGGATGATGCTCAGGGTTTTCTGGAGGAGTGTCATCATATTCTCCATACTATGGGCGTAGCAGAGATGAGTGGGGTTTCTTTTACCACCTTCCAACTTAGAGGATTAGCCTATCAGTAGTGGCGTACTTATGGGTTGAGTAGTCCAGATGTGGCAGCATCACTTACATGGACTCAGTTCTTGGAGATGTTTTTTAGAGAGAATGTCCTCACAGAGTCTTAGGACTTATGGCGCGTGGAGTTTGAGTAGTTGCGTCAAGGTGCTATGACATTGTTAGAGTATGCGTCTGCTTCACCGATTTTGCCCGAAATGCACCGGCTTTTGTTGCCACAGTTTGAGAGAGGGTTCGTCATTTTATTAAGGGACTCCACCCCATCATCCAAATCAGTATGGCTAGGGAGTTGGAGATGGATATTTCTTATCAACAGGTTGTGACTATTGCTAGGAGATTGAAGGGCATATTTCCCGGGACAAAGAGGAGAGGGAGGCCAAGAGGTCTCGAGAGTCTGGCACTTATAGTGGTTCTTGTGCCCCAGTTGCAGTTCGACATGGTAGGGGTTATGTGAGTCACCCCGTTCACTTAACTCTATCCGCCAGCAGTGGTGTTCCATCCCCTTCTAGGCCCCAGAATCCATATTATGCACCGCCAGTGCCTCCTGCTTCGGGTGCTTTTAGCGGCGAGTTTAGCAGACTTGGCCCGAGTTAGTCATAGTAACCACGCCCTCCGAGGGGTTGTTTTGAGTATGGAAACACTCACCATGTGGTGAGGGATTTCCCCAGACTTAGGAGGGGTGAACCTCCACAGAATTATCAGCCACCACGTGTGTCACCGGATTCTCAGGTTATGATTCTAGCACCAGCTACCTCCCCACCTACTCAGCCAGCTCGAGATGGAGGTCGGGGAGGTCTAGGTCTCCCTATAGGGGGAGGCCATACTAGGTATTATGATCTTTCAACCCGTACATAGGTAGTTGTTTTCGACTCTATCAATACAAGTATTGTTCTAGTCTGTCATAGAGATGCACCGATATTATTTGACCCAGGCTCTACGTATTCCTATGTGTCCTTTTATGTTGCCCCTATTTGGGCGTTTCTCGTGATTCTTTGAGTTCCCCTGTTTATGTGTCTACTCCTGTGGGAGATTCTCTTGTTGTGGACCGTGTGTAATGGTCATGTTTGATTGCTCTTAGTGGTTTTGATACCAGAGCCGATTTATTATAACTCACCATAGTAGACTTTTATGTTATCTTTGGAATGGACTGGTTGTCACCCCATTATGATATTCTTAATTGTCACACTAAGCCGTGACGCTGGCTATGCCAGGTTTGCCGTGATTAGAGTGGAGGGGTACCTTGGAGTATACTCCTAGAAGAGTTATTTCATATCTTAAGGCTCAACGAATGGTTGAGAAGGGGGTGTCATGCGTATCTAGCTTATGTGAGAGATGTCAGTATTAATACGCGTACAATTGAGTCAGTTCCAATAATGAGGGACTTCCCAAATGTGTTTCCAGTTGATCCTCAAGGCATGTCGTCCAACAGAGATATTAATTTTGGCATTGATTTGTTGTCGGGCACTCAGCCCATCTCTATTCCTCCATATCGTATGGCTTCTCCCGAGTTGAAGGAGCAGTTGCAGAAGTTGCTTGATAAGGGCTTCATTCGGCCTAGTGTGGCACCTTAGGGTGCTCCAGTCCTATTTGTGAAGAAAAATGATGGTTCTATGCGTATGTGCATTGATTATCGTCAACTGAACAAGGATATAGTGAAGAACATATATCCATTGCCTCCTATTAATGACTTATTTGATTAGTTACATGGTGCCAGGGTTTTTTCCAAGATTGACTTACCTTCAGGTTATCATCAGTTGAAGATTCGTGAGCAACACATCCCGAAGATTGCTTTTAGGACTCAATATGGTCACTATGAGTTTCTTGTGATGTCTTTTGGGTTGACCAATGCCCTAGCAACTTTTATGTACTTGATGCACAGTGTGTTCCGGCCTTATCTTGACTCATTCATCATTGTATTAAGTGACGACATTCTGGTGTACTCCCGGACTCGGAAGGATCATTAGTACCTGAAGATTATGCTTCAGACCTTGAGAGAAAAGAAGTTGTATGCAAAATTTTCAAAGTGTGAGTTTTGGCTAGACTCAGTGGTATTCTTGGGTCATGTAATATCAAGTGATAGGATCAAGGTAGATCCAAAGTTTTTTTGGTTTGGCAGGGTTTTACCGTCATTTGTAGAGGGATTCTAATGTATTGCAGCACATATGAACAGGTTGTCCTATAAGGGTTCTCCGATCAGGTGGACAAAGGAATGTGAGGAGAGCTTTCAGAAGCTCAAGACAACTTTGACTACAAACTCAGTATTGGTATTGCCTATAGGTTCGCGGTCTTACACTGTATATTGTGATGCGTCGCGGATTGGTCTTAGCGCGGTGTTAATGCAGGACAGTAGGGTGATTTCCTATGCGTCCAGACAACTGAAGGTGCATGAGAAGAACTATCATGTCCACGACCTTGAGTTAGCAGCTACTGTTCATGCCTTGAAGATTTAGCGACACTACTTGTACGGTGTTCCTTGTGAGATTTATACTGATCATCGGAGTTTGCTACATCTATTCAAGCAAAAGGATCTTAACTTGAATAAACGAAGGTGGTTGGAGCTACTTACGGACTATGATATCACCATTTTGTACCACCCGGGGAAGGCCAATGTGGTAACCGATGCTTTAAGTCGCCGGGCGAAGAGTTAGGGGAGTTCATCATAAGTACCAATAATAGAGAGTCCATTGGCGTTGGATGTTCAGGCCTTAGCCAGCAAGTTCTTGAGATCGGATATTTCTAAGCCAAGTCGAGTATTGGCTTGTGTGGTCTCATGCTCTTCTCTTTATGATCGTATTAGGGACTGTCAGTATGATGACCCCCATCTGCTTGTCCTTAAGGACACGGTCCAACACGATAATTCTAAGGAGGTCACTATTGGGGATGATTGTGCATTGATGATGCAGTGCACGTTATGTGTGCCCAATGTAGATGGTTTGCGTGAGTTGATTCTCCAGAAGGCTCACATCTCGCGGTACTCCATTCGTCCAGGTGCCACGAATATGTATTAGGACTTGAGAAAGAATTACTTGTGGAGGATGATGAATAAAGACATAATGGAGTATGTGGCACGATGCCTAAATCGCCAGCAGGTGAAGTATGAGCATTAACGACTGGTTGGGTTTATTCTGAAGTATGAGCATCAACAGAGTCGGGTACTTTTAGCAGCCTGTCCAGCAGACCTGAACCGGGTCCTCACTCTATGGTTCCAGCACCAACTACCGCCCCACCTACTTAGCTAGCCCAAGGTAGAGGTCACCCCAGATGGGGGAGGCTATGCCAAGTATTATGCTCTTTCGTCCCGTATAGAGGCAGTTACTTCCGACTTTGTCATAACAAGTATTATTCTAATATGTCATAAAGATGCGTCGGTATTATTTGAACTAGGCTCTACGTATTACTATGTGTCCTCTTGTGTTGCCCTGCATTTGGGCGTATCTCATGATTCTTTGAGTTTCCTTGTTTATGTGTCTACTCCTATGGGAGATTCTCTTGTTGTGGACTGTGTATATCGGTAGTATTTGATTGCTCTTAGTGGTTTTGAGACCAGATCCAATTTATTATTACTCACCATAGTAGACTTTGATGTTATCTTCGACATGGACTGGTTGTCGCCCTATTATGCTATTCTTGATTGCCAAGCTATGACCGTGATGCTAGCTATTCCAGGTTTACCGCGATTAGAGTGGAAAGGTGCCTTGGTGTATACTTCCAACAGAGTAATTTCGTTTCTTAAGGCTCAACGAATGGTTGAGAAGGGGTGTGAGGGGTATCTAGCTTATGTGGGAGATGTCAGTATTGATACCCCTCCAGTTGAGTCAGTTCTAGTAGTGAGGGACTTCCTAGATGTGTTTCCAGCTGATCTTCTGGGCATGCCGCCGAATAGAGATATTGATTTTGGCATTGATTTGTTATTGGGCACTCAACCCATATCTATTCCTCCATATCGTATGGCTCCTCCTGAGTTGAAGGAGCTGAAGGAGTAGTTACAGGACTTGCTTGATAAGGGCTTCATTCGGCCCAAGTGTCACCTTGTGGTGCTTCTGTCTTATTTGTGAAGAAAAAGGATGGTTTTATGTATATGTGCATTAATTATCGCCAGCTGAACAAGGTTACAGTGAAGAAAATGTATATGTTGCCTCGTATTGATGACTTATTTGATCAGTTACAGGGTTCCAGGGTGTTTTCCAAGATTGACTTACGTTCAGGTTATCATCGGTTGAAGATTCGGGAGCCAGACATCCCGAAGGCTGCTTTCAGGACTCAGTATGGTCACTATGAGTTTCTTGTAATGTCTTTTTGGCTGACCAATGCCTCGAAAACATTTATGCACTTGATGCACAATGTGTTCTGGACTTATCTTGACTCCTTCGTCATTGTGTTAAGTAATGACATTCTGGTGTACTCACGGACTCAGGAGGATCATGAGCACCGCTAGAGGATTGTGTTTCAGACCTTGAGAAAAAAGAAGTTTTATGAAAAATTTCAAAGTATGAATTTTGGATAAACTCAGTGGAATTCTTGGTTCATGTAGTATCCAATGATGGGATCAAGGTGGATCTGAAGAAGATGGAAGTTGTGCAAAGTTGGCCTAGACCGTCATCAGCTACAGAGATCTAGATTTTTCTTGGTTTGGCAGGGTATTACTGTCGTTTTGTACATGGTTCTCATCTATTGAAGCACCTATGGCCAGGTTGTCCCAGAAGTGTGCTCCGTTCAGGTGGACAAAGGAGTGCGAGGAGAGCTTTCAAGAACTCAAGACAGCTTTGACTACAACCCCAGTATTGGTATTGCCTACAGGTTCGGGGTCTTAAACTGTATATTGTGATGTCTCGCGGATTGGTCTTGGCATGGTGTTAATGCAGGATGGTAGTGTGATTTCCTACATGTCTATACAGATGAAGGTGCATGAGAAGAACTATCATGTTCATGACCTTGAGTCAGTCGCTATTGTTCATACCTTGAAGATTTAGTGGCACTACTTGTACGATGTTCCTTGTGAGATTTACACCGGTCATCGAAGTTTGCAGCATCTATTCAAGCAAAAGGATCTTAACTTGCATCAACGAAGGTGGTCGCAGTGTTTTGGAAACTTATTCCCTAAACAAAATCTTAAGTCTTAGAATTTTGGACCGTAGTGGGAACTATTTGAAGACGAATCTGGAATGGAGTTTTGTCGGTTCTGTTAGCTCCGTTGGGTGATTTTGTTCTTAGAGGTGTGTCCGGATTGTGTTTTGGAGTCCTTTAGCTCATTTAGGCTTGAAATGGCGAAAGTCGAATTTTTGGAGATTTTGACCAGTAGTGGTCTATTGATCTCGGGGTCGGATTCTAATTTTGGAAGTTGGAGTATATCCTTACTATTGAATATGAATTGTGTGAAAAATGTGGGGTCAATCAAACGTGGTTTGATAGGTTTCTACATTGGTTGTAGAAATTTGAAGTTTCAAGTTCATTAAGTTTGAATCGGGGAATGATTTGTGTTTTTAGCGTTCTTTGATGTGATTCGAGGGCTCGACTATGTTCGAATGATGTTTTAAGACTTGTTGGTATGTTTGTTTGAGGTACCGAGGGCATTGAGTTGATTTCAGGAGGTTAACGGATCTTTTGGCATTGTGTTGGAATGGCTGAAGCTTTGTTGTACCTGGTGTAATCGCACCTGCGCACATAGGGCCGCATGAGCGGCGCCGCAGAAGCGGCCATTAAGCCGTAGAAGCAACTTTGGACCTGCCCAGGTGCAGCCAGAGTTCGGCAATTTTGGACTCGCAGGAGCGGCAGAGGAGCGCAGAAGCGGGCTCACAGAATTGGCCCTTGTTCGCAGAAGCATGAATTGAGGCGTTAAGTGAAGTCCGCACCTGCGAGGGCTTTTCCGCAGGTGTGGAACCATTGGTATGGTGAATTTCTCGCATAATCGAGATTGCTGGAAAGAAAAGGAGAAATTTGATGGTTTGATTCCCATTTCAATTTTGGGACTTTGAGAGCTCGGTGTGAGGCGATTGTTTTATGGTTCTTCGAGAAGATTGTTGGGGTAACTGATTCTAACTCGTATTGGGCTATATTTCCTGAATCTATTTCTATTTTCATCTTCTAATTAGGGATTTGAGTTTGAAATTTGGGGGAAAATACTAGAAACTTCATAGACTAAAATTTCGAGTTTTGGAAGGCGATTTGAGGTCGGATTCGAGTAATTCTTGTATGCCACCGGAAAGAAGGGGGACTATCTATATAGGGCAAAACATGTTCATATTTAATGATTGCATAAGAAAGCAGCACATGGAGCCGAGGACAGAAGACAATCAGGCCAGAAGGCAATAATCTCGCTTGTTATCAGAGAGAATGATATTCATAAAGGCAAAATCAATACCTGCTGATGTCGTCCAAGTTCACTCCTCTATTTGAGGTTATGAAAACAGTCGATGCAATAGTAATACCCAACAAGAGTCGGGGTCGAATCCACAGGGACCTATAAGAAAGGGTGTTAGCAATATTTATCTTAGCACATGAGTTTGTATATCTAAATTTGCACTTCCGCAATATTTGGTTTTGTTTGATCTAAATTAAACTATAATTGCGATTTAAAGAATGCAACTAGGAAATTGTTTTTGTTTTTTTCAAATGGTATAAAAGGCCTAGGGCTATGACCTTTTCCTAGGTGCTTGCCTAATGGGCTGTAAACTTTAAAGCTTGTTTTATTGGTCGAAGTTTATTATAGCTATTAACACTCAAGTACCCACTCAATACCTATCGGTTAGAGAGTGATTTTGCACAATTTGGCTTTCTCAAGTCCAAATGGGTATTGAACAAAATAGTGGATAAGAAGCTTAAGACGGGTTTTACTATCTCTAGGCTTATCCCTTTAATTGGGATTATCAATCTCTCGGTTGACCCAGTTTCTTGCTAGCCAAGTTTTCCTAGACTAAGTGTCACTTTCTCAAGTAGAGACCAAGTCAAACAGGCATAAAAAATTATTTGCAACCATTGATTCTTCAAATAAAAGCAAGAACAAGGTTAGATAATAAACACCCAACCATACACAACCAATAAATAAATCACCCATTAAGTTTACACACTAGGGTTGGGTCACAACCCTAGTAAAAATCTAGCTACTCATGCTTAAATTGGAAGAAATAGGAGAAGAAATGACAATTAAACCCATATTGATAATTAAAATGATGAAACCAATGTTTAAAGAGCAAAAACTACTAAAAAGAGTAAAAGAAACCGTCTACTGTAGCAGCTGATGTCCAAAGTTAACCTAAAAAGGTGAAACTCTTGTATTTATATAGGGCTGAAATTTTCAGAAAAAATGCCCTTTCAGAGGTTCAACGTTCGCACAATTCCATTCCTCACTTTACTTCAGCTTGATAGAATCGGAAAGCTGAGGCCGTATATTTCTAAATTGCGGTGCACTACCCTCTTTCTGCGGTGTGCACAATAATGTCTGCGGCCGCACCTTGTTCTTCTGCGGTCCGCATAAATGTGTCTGCGGCAGCATAACTCTTCTTTTGCGGCCGCACAATAATTGTGCAGTTCGCACTTGTGTTGGACATAAGGTGCAGGTTCTCTGAACTTTTGCTCTGACCCAGCTACTACGGCTGCATGATTTATGTGTGGACTGCACTTTGCACATTTCTCTATGGGAATTTCTTTATAACCTGCAGTCGTAGATTATATTTTGCGGTCTCCATTTCTGAGCTTTTGTGCCTGTTTTTGTTCTTAAGTTCAAATTACTCCATCTTGAGTTGGATTTCATCTCAGGAGCTCATCTTCCAATTTTCCTGCAATTAAGTACATTTCATCAGTTTTCACGAATAAAATTAAATGCTTTTGGACTAAAACGAAAGATAAAAGACGCTAATAAGTAGTCAAAATCCCAACTTATCAACTCCCCCAAAACATACACTTTTGCTTGTCCTCAAGCAAATAAATTAGTTCCCACCTCCATAAGTTAAGAGTCATTCCAGATAATAAAAATTGAATCAATCACACATCAATTGGGACCTACAAAAACCCACACCACTTATGAATTATCAACAAGTCAACAAGTTAAACTTTTAAGCACAAGTAGTTCTAGTGTGACACTTAAGCATCAAGGGTTGACTTTATTCATCAAGGAAGCTAGCTCTTTCATGTAGGTCATTGTGGATCACAAACTCCTCCTCCTCTACTCTCCGTTTGCCTATCTCACTTAAAAATATACCACTTAATCCAAATATTTGCAAAAGGTTCACTCATCTCTCTCAAAAGAATGCCGCAAGTACAACTTTAAGTACCATAGGCTTGCCCCTCATGTAAATCACCACTAATGTAAGCGCACTCAGCTTGTAATCACGTAGGTTTTTTATTGGAATTCAATGAAGGCTTTTGGACTAAGGTTAGATACGCTATCACTGAACGAGTTCATCTTTCCTTAAGCACTCCATTTTCTTTTATCGGCTCATACTTTGCCAACTGATTAAGGCGTTTTCTTTTCCTTATGGGAACTAGAGAGACTTAAAATAAGTCATTCTTGGTCAAGATATTTATTCTCTCCTTCCTTTCTTTCTCCATGCTTTGCATCATTACTTTTCTTTGAATTCCTTCAACTTTTCAACTTATTCACTTTCTTTTTTGCATTTCTCTTTTTCTTGCTTTCCTTCCCTTCATTTATTTTCTCTTTTGTGCCATGATATCTTTTTCAAACTTCTCGTCTCTCCCCAAACTTACATTTTTTAGCCAAATGTTTCACTCTTGTGTTGAAAAGCTTGGGTGCCAAGAGAGGGTCACGACGAAACGGGTAAAGGCTTGTAAGATGGTTACCAAATGACAAAGGTTTTAGGCGCAAATGAGTTGACTAGGGATAATAACATTGGTTGGCAATGGAAAATTTCAAGAGTGACATGGAGAGCCTACAATCACTTCTGAAGCCAAGCAAAACTTAAAATTTTGCCTAGAAGCACATTCAGGGCAAGTTCTAGACCATTCACACGGGTACTTGGAATTGCAACAACATCTCACCTCTCATGCAGCTAGATTGTTAAAGAGGATAGAGTCGAGGGCCCACAACGACCATATTCAATATTGAAAATCACTATGCTTCGACTAAACCACTTGATGATTGCCTAAGTCAACACAAGAGCCAAAAGGTTAGTAACTAGTATTATTTCTTTCCAAAAACCTTTTTTTTAACCATAAGCACGTAGTTAAGTGTGTTGGTGCCATGTGAAGAATGTTTGACTCTTCGAGCATGACTAAATTAGGTTTTTTTATTCATTATTACTACTATTATTCCCTAACTACGAAAAATGGATTCCATCCTTTAAGAAGGTTGTCACGCCATCCATCGTTGGGAAGAGTCACCTAGTTCACACAAAAACGTACCTTTGGAAAGAACCGTAACGTTAAAAAACAAAAGGCTTATTATCCACGAAAGTATAAAAAAGAAGCTATTAAAGAAAAAAGAAGCTACTAAGTAAAAATGAAAATCTAAATGAAGCTAATAAGTCAAAAAGTAGACAAACGTAAAGATAAAAAAGCTATAAAACAAAAAAACTATATAAAACTAAATGAATATACGAAATGATAGACAAGAGGGAATATATACATAATGAGAGGTAAGAATAAAATAGTACTAAGTTAATTATATTCCAAATGTAAAAAAAACTCCACCCCCTCCCCCGAATTAAAATAAGAATTGTCCCCAAGGCATAACAAAATAAGAGTATAAGAAGGGTGAGAGTGAAGAAAACTATAAAGACCCGTAAAATTTCTTGTTTAAATATAATGCCCGAATGAGTCCCCGAGTTGTTTTTATTGTGGAAATTTTTAAAATGGACCTAAATTGAGTAAAAGGTACCCCGAGACTTAAAGAATAAAATTTCCCGGAAAGTAGGTGTTATGCGATGCACTATGCGATTGCATAACATGTATGCGGACCGTATAATGGTCGCATACACGGGCAAAGCACTGCCCCATTTGAGGTCAACTATGCGGTCCAATATACGATCGCATTTCAGTTCTGCGGACCGCATAGCAGACGCATTGTTGCCTTTGATTTTAGGAAGGAAGTTATATGACGCATTATGAGATCGCATAATGTGTATGCAGACCGCATAATGGCCGCATACATGGGCAGTGTGTTTTGAATTTTGGCCCATCTTGAGGGCCATTCTGCGGTCGATTCTACGGACCGCATGTCAGGAATGCGATCGCATTCCTGACCACATTCTTGTGTCGGGTCCTATTTTTCTAATTTTTAAAACCCGACCCCAATTCATTAAAACACCCCTCCCCTTCATTTTTAACCATTTTCTGCAAAAAATTAGAGAGAGGGGAGAGAGGGTTATTGAGAGAGAAAATTTAATCTCTATCAATTGGATTTTAAAAGTCTCTCAAGCCTGGAAAATTTCGAGTGACAATCATCTTCTTCATTCTAACAGGTAAGAATCTCAAACCCTTTTCCTAGTTTTCAGGTTTNGGGGGCATTCCCATGAATTGATTCTTGAAAATATAAGTTGATACCTTGCATGCATGGTCGTTAATGTCCATAATCTAGTAAGAGGAAGTCGTTTGGGGTAAAATTCGCAAATAAGGGGTTGGCAATCTAAGGGGTCAAATAGCATTCGATAAAATGCTTAAAAGAGTTCAAATTGCATGCATGATTTACAATTCTGAGTTGAATATGTTTAATTTTGAACTAGATTGACGGTGCTAGTCGGTCCGGTGATTTATGAGTAAAAGTTAAAAAGGAATTTTGACCCTAGGTATGTATGGCTAACTTTAAACTTCGTAGACTCCTCTTGTTGGGTCCTAGTATACGGTATGAGTACCTTGTTTGAAAATATGTGAATTGATTGTTCAAATGTGTTGAGACGTAAGATTCTATTCTCTAATCATCCTAGTTGATTGCTATACTACCGTGCTATATGATATTGTGAAAGGTCTTTTGATGTGCCTATCTTATTATGTGCAAAGCTCGTAAAATCTCGAGGGTATCGATATGAAAGTATGTGTTAATAAATGAAAGAATGTTAATGTTCTCAAGTGTGGGAATGTATATGATGGATAAAAACCATGCGTGGTAAGTAATGAAAAAGGGTATTGTGAAATGATGTAAATGAGTTGAACGATTATGGAAACACCGTGTACATGAATTACTGCTTGGTGAGAGTCATTGTGCATTGAGCTCAAATAGCGAATTGTTGATATGAACTTGTTTTCCTTGTAAGGAAGAATTCTTGAGATTTGGTTGTTTGTGGTTGATGTTACGAAATATGATTGTCAGGTGGGATCGGGTTGCGCGTTGCAACACGAACTAATAAGGATAATGAGTTGTGAGGTAATAAGGGTGGCCGAGTTAATAAGGATGGAATGTGATCATTATCACCATTGAAATGAAAATCTATGAACCTTGATGAGATGTAAGGTAATAAGGTAATAAGGATGGAATGTGATCATTATCACTATCGAAATGAAAAATCTTGGAAAATGTTGAATATGGCGATGTTGATAGGGAAAAAGGATAGATGGTGAAACTTCTTGATTTTTGTTGCTTCTTTCCACGTGCATTGATTGATTGGTTCTATTACTGTTTCTTACTTGTGTATTGTTTGATTCTACTTGGGATAAAGTTTGTTCATACATACTAGTACTATTCCACAGTACTAACGTCCCTTTTGCCGGGGGCACTACATTTTCTTATATGAATGTCGGTAGTTCTACAGCAGGTACTTCAGCCTACCGTCAATAGTGCCTCCTCTCCTTTCCGTGAGCTGTTATAGTGAGCCCCACTTCCTCTCGGGGTCACGTGTGGCTCATGTCGCCTTATTTTGAGTTTATGATGTAGTGTAAGGTATAGACGGGGCCTTGTTGCCGGCAAGTAGTATATAAGTCTTTTGTATTCATAGAGGCTCCGTAGACACAATGTGGGGAATGTATATATGTATTCTGGGTAGTAAGCGTACTGTTTGGAATCGTGGTCCACGTTTTTAATATTACATGAAGTTTGTAAGCCTTTGGTATCATGTGTTGGTACCGATAAAAAGTAGAGATGAATTCAAGACGTAAGTTATGCTTAAGTTATAAAATGGCTATTTCTCATGAATAGTGTATATTGAAATCGCGGGGTAACGCGTGGGATAGGAGGGGCAAATCAGGTTCGCTTGGCCGGGTTCACTCCATTAGGCTCCGGTCTCGTCCCTCAATTTTGGGGTGTGTTAAACTTGGTATTAGAGCCCAAGGTTTTAAAAGTGTCCTAGGATGTCTCGGAGCCGTGTCTAGTAGAGACCTTCTTATCGGTGTGTTGTCGACCACATCTATAATTAGGGGGATACATGGACATTTAGGAAACACCCTTTTCATTGTTATAATATATCATGCGGTGAAGTGGAAAGTGAAAATATTCTTGTCTAACTCGTGCTCTGTTCCAAAATTTTCAGTAACGGCACCAAAGAAGAGAGCTCGGCTCGGCCTAGAGGCCGATGGCACCCCAAATGTGGTTGTGAATTATGTACCCAATGGTGCGGGTGAGAGCGAGTCCCCAAATTTGAATCCACCTGGCCTTTCTGTTCCAGACCAGAGTGTTCCTATTCCTACTGCGGCGGAGTGTGCTGCAACCCCTTCCACTGGTATTCCTGATCCTTCTTCGATTCCAGCTCCAGGTCTCGATACTTCTGATGGGGACCTCAGGGGAGCTATTCATATGTTGACTTAGTTAGTGGCCGCTCAGGCCCAAAGATCTCATGCTGCCCCTACGCCCTCTAGCGGACAGGGAGATTTCGCCGGTTCCAGAGTCAACCAATTTCTGCGGTTGGTCCCTCCAGAGTTCTCAAGTATTGATCCGTAGACCGATCCGCAGGATTTTATAGATGAGATGTGCAAGACGCTTCGGTTTATGAAGGCTACAGAGATAGAGGGGATTGAGTTAGCATCTTACAAGCTGAAGGGAGCAGCGTATTCATGGTTCGAGATGTGGGAGAATTCCCGTGGGGAGGGAAATCCTCCGGCGAGATGGAATGAGTTCGTTGATGCTTTCATGGATCACTTCTTGCCTGCCAAGGCTATGGCAGCCCGTGCTATGGAGTTTGAGGTTCTCAAGCAGGGTAATATGATTGTGTGGGAGTACAACATGGAGTTCGTGAGGTTTTCCAAGTACGCTCCTCAGTTGGTATCGACTATGGGTGCCAGAGTTTGACGGTTTGTTCAGGTCCTCAGTCCTTTGGTTGTGAATGAAGCTGCTACAGCTCCCTTGCACTCAGATATGAACTATGGTAAGATAGTGGGATTCGCCTAGGCCACAGAGTGTAGGAAATTGAAGGTAAGGTCAGGGAGGGAGAGTATTAGCAGGGCCCGGTCAGAGGGCCACTCAGGGAGTTCAGTTGGAGGAGGGAGCCCAGTTCAGGGGAGAGGACCATCACGGCCATCCCTGTCTTATGCTCAGTCCTCATCCAGTGTACCGCCATCAGACAGTAAGAGACCCCATCAGTCCGGTCGTCCGAGAGGGAGGTTCAAGCAGCAGAGAAGGGCTCTGTGCTCTAAGTGTGGGAGGTTCCATATCGAGCCTTGTTACCTGGATATCCCGGTATGCTACGGGTGGGGGTGAGAGGTCATATTCTGCGGGATTGCCGTGCGCGCAGTCAAGACATGGGTAGTGGTTTTGATCAGCCGTCCGGTTCTTCAGTCACCGCATCTTCAGTACGTCCTCCAGCTTCAGCAAGGCGTGGTGCAGTTAGAGGTGGAGCTTGTGGTAGAGGTGGACCCAGCCGGTTCTATGCTTTGAGTGGTCGCAAGAGTGCGGAGGCTTCTCCATATGTTATTATAGGTATTCTGGCTGTTCAAGCCCTTGATTGTTATTCTCTTATTGATCCGGGGTCCTCCTTTTCCTATTTTACCCCATTTATTGCTTCATGTTTTGGGATAGAACCCGAACAACTTCATGAGCCATTATCTGTGTCGACTCCGATTGGTGATTCCATTACAGCTGCACGAGCCTATAGGAATTGTGTTTTCAGAGTGTGTGGTTGAGATACCACGACCGATCTTATTGAACTAGGGATGGTAGATTTCGATGTTATCATGGGAATGTATTATCTTTACTCGTGCTTTGCTAAAATCGACTGCCAAACCAGAATTATGAGACTATAGTTTCCTAAAGAGTCAGTTATTGAGTGGAATGGGAATGGAATGGTGCCAAAGGATAGGTTTATTTCCAACCATAAGGCCTCGAAGATGATTAAAAGGGGGTGTGTTTATCATTTGGTCCGGGTTGCGGACACCACTTCAAAAGTTTCTTTCCCCGAGTCCATCCCAGTCGTGAATGAGTTTCTTGAAGTATTTCCGGACGAGCTTCCAGGGATTCCTCCAGATAGAGAGATCGATTTAGGGATTGATGTATTGCCAGATACGCAGCCAATATCTATTCCACCATATAGAATGGCGCCAGCAGAGTTGAGGGAGTTAAAGGAGCAGTTGAAGACTTATTACATAAGGGGTTCATTCAGCCGAGTTATCGCCGTGGGGCGCTCCAGTTCTTTTTGTTAGGAAGAAGGATGGGTCGCTTCAGATGTGTATTGATTATCGGCAGCTCAACAAATTCACTATCAAAAACAAGTATCCATTGCCTCGGATAGATGATTTGTTCGACCAATTGCAGGGTGCGAGGTTCTTCTCCAAAATTGATTTACGGTCGGGGTATCACCAGTTGAAGATCAGAGAGTAGGATATTCCTAAGACCACCTTCAGAACTCGCTATGGCCATTTTGAATTTTTGGTAATGTCTTTTGAACTGACCAATGCTCCAACGGCTTTCATAGATCTTATGAATCGGGTTTTCAAACCGTTTCTTGACTCCTTCGTGATTTGTTTTATTAATGAAATCCTTGTATACTCGCGGAGCCAGGAGGATCATGCTAATCACCTCAGGGCAGTTCTGCAAACTCTTCATCAGCACCAATTGTCTGCTAAGTTTTCAAAATGTGAATTTTGGTTGGAGTCAGTCACATTTTTGGGTCATATTGTTTCCAGATAAGGGATTAAGGTTGATCCCCAGAAAATCACAGCGGTGAAGGATTGGCCTAGACCAATGACCCCGACAGAGATTCGCAGTTTCTTGGGTCTAGCCGGGTATTATCGGAGGTTTGTGGAGGGGCTTTTCTACCCTTGCCTCCCCACTGACTAAATTGACGCATAAGGCAACTAAGTTCCAATGGTCCGACACTTGTAAAAAGAGCTTTCAGGAATTGAAATCAAGATTGACTTCAGCACCGGTGTTAACTTTGCCAGAAGGCATAGAGGGATTTGTGGTTTATTGCGATACGTCAAGGGTTGGTTTGGGATGTGTGTTGATGCAACACGGGAAGGTTATAGCCTATGCTTCCAGGAAACTCAAGAATCATGAGAAGAATTATCCGACGTGTTCTCAAACCACAAGAGTCCCCAATATTTGTTCAAGAAGAAGGATTTGAATTTAAGGCTGCGGCGATGGTTAGAATTGCTTAAGGATTATGATATGAACAATTGAATTTAACACATGATTTAGAACTCGAGGCAGTTGTGTTTTCATTAAAAATCTGGCGGCATTATTTGTATGGGGTCCATGTGGACACGTTCTCAGACTACAAGAGTCTCCAATATTTGTTCAAGAAGAAGGAGTTGAATTTAAGGCTGTGGCGATGGTTAGAATTGCTTAAGGATTATGATATGAACAATTGAATTTAACGCATGATTTAGAAATCGCGGCAGTTGTGTTTGCATTAAAAATCTGGAAATTTTTTTATGGGGTCCATGTGGATGTGTTCTCAGACCATAAGAGTCTCCAACATTTGTTCAAGAAGAAGGAGTTGAATTTAAGGTTGCGGCGATGGTTAGAATTGCTTAAGGATTATGGTATGAACATTCTGTACCATCCAGAGAAAGCAAATGTAGTGGCCAATGCTCTCAGTCGGAAGTCTATAGGTAGTCTGGCTCATTTGGAGGAAGATCAGAGGTCGTTGGTACGGGAGGTTTGTCAATTGTCTAGTCTGGAGGTCTGTCTCTCGACCTCAGACGAGGGTAAAGTCATGATGCATAATGGGGCAGAATCATCACTTGTAGCGGAAGTCAAGGAGAAGCAGTTTATTGATCCAGCATTGGCGCAGTCGAATGAGGCAGTTTTGAATAGCAAGATTTCAGAATTTTCACTCGGGAGCGATGATGATGTTTTGCGGTGCCAAGGAAGGCTATATTTTCTTGATATGAATAATCTTCGGGAGAAGGTGATGGCCGAAGCTCACAATTACAGGTATTCTGTGCACCCGGGTTCTACGAAAATGTATCAAGATCTCCGGGAAGTTTATTGGTGGAGCAGTATGAAAAGAGGTGTGGCAGACTTTGTATCTAAATGTCCGAATTGTCAGCAGGTGAAGGCCGAGCATCAGAGGCCTGGTGGGCTAACTCAGCTTATGGAAATTCCAATGTGGAAACGGGAAATGATCAACATGGATTTAGTGGTAGGGTTACCTCGCACTCAGCGTAAGTTCGACTTGATTTGGGTGATAGTGGATCGACTCACGAAATCAGCTCACTTCTTGTCGGTCAAGTCCACCGATACTGCAGAACAGTACGCTGAGTTGTATAGCAATGAAATAGTCAGGCTTCATGGTACTCCCGTTTCTATTATCTCAGACCGCGGAACCCAGTTCATGGCTAATTTTTGGAGGAAATTTCAGCCAGGTTTGGGTACTCAGGTAAATCTCAGCACACCTTTCCATCCGCTGACTGATGGTCAGGCAGAGCGGATTTTTCAGACGCTTGAAGATATGTTACGGTCTTGTGTGTTGGACTTAAAGGGTAGTTGGGATGATCATTTACCGCTTATCGAATTTTCTTACAATAACAGCTTTCACACTAGTATTCAGATGGCCCCATTTGAGGCATTATACGGAAGGAGGTGTAGATCTCTGATTGGGTGGTTCGAGGTTGGTGAAGAAGAATTGTTAGGGCCAGATCTTGTGCACCAGGCATTGAAATAATCTAGAGTCATTTGGGAGAGGATGAAAACCGCTCATATCCGTCAAAAATCCTATGCGGACGTTCGTCGAAGAGAATTGGAATTCCAAGTAGATGATTGGGTATTCTTGAAGGTATCTCCCATGAAGGCAGTGATGCGTTTTGGGAAGAAATAGAAATTGAGCCCAAGGTCGGGCCATATCGGATTGCTCGAAGGATAGGACAAGTGGCTTATAGGTTCGAATTACCCCCTGAATTGTCATTAGTTCACCCGGTGTTCCACGTGTCCATGTTGAAGAAAGTGGTTGGAGATCCATCAGCCATCGTGGTAGTTTAGACTATTGAGGTTAATGAAGAATTATCGTATAAAGAGGTTCCGATTGCTATTCTTGATAGACAAGTCCGTTGATTGAGGAACAAAGAAATTGCTTCAGTTAAAGTATTGTGGCGAAGTCAGCACATTGAGGAAGCCACGTGGAAAGCGGAAAATGAGATAAAAGAAAAATATCCCCATTTGTTTGAATAAGTCTAGTAGTGTTCGTCAGAACTGTCATCCCTAAGAAAATTATATTTTATGTTCAATTTTGTGTAAAAGCACCCCATCTTCCCCTAATTGCCTTATTGTTGTAATTTCCCAATGTGTGCTAAAACTGAACCCGCAGTTCTATTTGGGTAATGTGCAACCCTTGAGGTAAATGAAAGTTTTGTGGAACGTATGTGTTAGGCAAGTGATTAATAGTAGTGTAGGTTGGTAATGATTAATTGAAATGAGTATAGTATATTGAGGTGATTGGGTTGTATAGGACTCATTAAAACGACCAAGTTATGTGCAAAAATGTGAACTATGTGCAAATTTGAGGTATAAGAAGAAAGAACTATGTGTAGTTGACAAAATGATTGAATATTTTCAAATTGTTGAGGTAACGTTGTGTGTGAGTTATTGGTTGATTAAAACTGTGTAATGGTGCTTCGAAATGTGGGGGCTCTATGATAGGTAGATAGGTCTAATTACAAATGAACTCTTTGGACTAAAATGAAAGATAAAAGACTCTAATAAGTAGTCAAAATCCCCACTTATTAACTCCCCCAAAACTTACACTTTTGCTTGTCCTCAAGCAAATAAATTAGTTCCCAACTCCATAAGTTAAAAGCCATTCCAGCTAATAAAAAGTGAATCAATCACACATCAATTGGGACCTACAATAACCCACACCACTTATGAATTATCAACAAGGCAACAAGTTAAACTTTTAAGCACAAGTAGTTCTAGTGTAACACTTAAGAATCAAGGGTTGACTTTATTCATCAAGGAAGCTAGCTCTTTCATGTAGGTCATTGTGGATCACAAACTCCTCCTCCTCTACTCTTCGTTTGCCTATCTCACTTAAGAATATAGCACTCAATCAAAATATTTGCAAAAGGTTCACTCATCTCTCTCAAAAGAATGTCGCAAGTACAGCTTTAAGTACCATAGGCTTGCCCGTCATGTAAATCACCACTAATGTAAGCTCACTCGGCTTGAAATCACGTAGTGTTTTTATTGGAATTCAATGAAGACTTTTGGACTAAGTTTAGATATGCTATCACGAAACGAGTTCATCTTTCCTCAAGCACTCCATTTTATTTTATCGGCTCATGCTTTTCCAACTGATTGAGGCGTTTTCTGTTCCTTAGGGGAACTAGAGAGACTTAAAATCAGTAACTCTTGGTCATGATATTTATTCTCTCTTTCCTTTCTTTATCCATGCTTTGCATCATTACTTTTCTTTGAATTCCTTCAACTTTTCAACTTATTCACTTTTTTTTTTTGCATTTTTCTTTTCTTGCTCTTTCTTTTTCTTGCTTTATTTCTCATCATTAATTTTCTATTTTGTGCCATGTTACCTTTTTCAAACTCCTCGTCTCTCTCCAAACTTACATTTTTTAGACAAATGTTCCATAAGAGTGTTGAGGAAAGCTCGGGTGCCAAGAGAGGATCACGAAGAAACGGGTAAAGGCTTGTAATATGGTTATCAAATGACAAAGGTTTAGGCTCAAATGGATTGACTAGGGATAATAACATTGGTTGGCAATGGAAAATTTCAAGAGTGACATGCAGAGCCTACAATCACTTCTCAAGCCAAGCAAAACTTAAAATTTCGCCTAGAAACACATTCAGGGCAAGTTCAAGACCATTCGCACGGGTACTTGGAGTTGCAACGACATCTCACCTCTCATGCAGCTGGATTGTTAACGAGGATAGAGTTGAGGGCCCACAACGACCTTATTCAAGATTGAAAATCACTATGGTTCGACTAAACCACTTGATGATTGCCTAAGTTAACACAAGAGTCAAAAGGTTACTAACTAGTGCTATTTCATTCCAAAAACTTTGTTTTTAACCATAAGCACGTAGTTAAGTGTGTTGGTTCCAAGTGAAGCTTGTTTGACTCTTCGAGCATGACTAAATTAGTTCTTTTTATTCATTATTACTACTATTATTCCCTAACTACCAAAAACGGACTCAATCCTTTAAGAAGATTGTCACGCCATCCATCATTGGGAAGATTCACCTAGTTCACACAAAACCGTACCTTTGGAAAGAACCGTAACATTAAAAAAGCAAAGGCTTATTATCCACGAAAGTATAAAAAAGAAGCTATTAAAGCAAAAAGTAGTTAGTAAGTAAAAATGAAAATCTAAAAGAAGCTACTAAGTTAAAAAGAAGACAAACGTAAAGATAAAAAAGCTATAAAACAAAAAACTATATAAAACTAAATGAATATACTTGATAGACAAGAGGGAATATATACATAATGAGAGGTAATGAGAAAATAGTACTAAGTTAATTACATTCCAAATGTCAAAAAAACTCCACACCTCCCCCCNTAAAAAAAAACCCCCCCCCCCCCCCCCCCCCCCCCGAATTAAAATAAGAATTGTTCCAAATGCATAACAAAATAAGAGTATAAGAAGGGTGAGAGTGAAGAAAAATGTAAAGACCCGTAAAATTTTCTTGTTTTAATATAATGCCCGAATGAGTCCCCTAGTTGTTTTTATTGTGGAAATTTTTAAAACGGACCTAAATTGAGTAAAAGGTACCCCGAGACTTAAAGAATAAAATTTCCCATAAAGTAGGTGTTATGTGATGCACTATGCGATCGCATAACGTGTATACGGACCACATAATGGTTGCATACACGTTCATATCACTGCCCCATTTAAGGTCAACTATGTGATCTAATATGCGATCATATTTCAGTTCTGCGGACCACATACTTGTCACATTGTTGCCTTTGATTTTGGGAGGGAAGTTATGCGATCGCATAACGTGTATGCGGACCGCATAATGGTCGCATACCTGGGTTGTGTGTTTTGAATTTCTGCCCATCTTGAGGGCCATTCTGCGGTCGATTATGCGGACCGCATGTCAGGAATGCGATCCCATTCCTCACCGCATTCTTGTGTCGGGCCCTATTTTTCTAATTTTTAAAACCCGACCCCAGTTCATTAAAACACCCCTCCCCTTCATTTTTAACCATTTTCTGAACAAAATTAGAGAGAGGGTTCTTGAGAGAGAAAATTTCATCTCTATCAATTGGATTTTTAAAGTCACTCAGGCTTGGAAAATTTCGAGTAACCATCATCTTCTTTATTCTAACAGGTAAGAATTCCCAACCCTTTTCCTTAGTTTTCAGGTTTTAAACAAAGGGAGGGGGGGGGGGGGGGGGGGGGTTATCATGAATTTATTCTTGAAAATATAAGTTAATACCTTGCATGCATGGTTGTTAATGTCCATACCTTGAGGTAAAATTCGCAAATAAGGGGTTGGCAATCTAAGGGATCACATAACATTCGATAAAATGCTTAAAAGAGTTCAAATTGCATGCATGATTTCCAATTTTGAGTTGAATATGTTTAATTGTAAACTAGATTGACGGTACGAGTCGGTCCGGTGATATGTGAGTAAAAGTTAAAAAGGAATTTTGACCCCAGGTTTGTATGACTAACTTTAACCTTCGTAGAATCCTTTTGTTGGGTCCGAGTATACGGTATGAGTACCTTGTTTGAAAATATGTGAATTGATTGTTCAAATGTGTTGAGACGTAAGATTCTATTCTCTCATAATCCTAGTTGATTGCTATACCACCGTGTTATATGAGATTGTGAAAGGTGTTTTGATGTGCCTATCTTATTATGTGCAAATCTTGTAAAAGCTCGAGGGTATCGATACGAAAGTATGTGTTAATAAATGAAAGAATGTTAATGTGCTCAAGTTTGGGAATGTATATGATGGCTAAAAACCGTGCATGGTAAGTAATGAAAAAGGGTATTGATGTAAATGAGTTGAAAGATTAGGGCAACACCGTGTACATGAATTACTGCTTGGTGAGAGTCATTGTGCCTTGAGCTCAAATAGCGAATTATTGATATGAACTTGTTTTCCTTGAGAGGAAGAATTCTTGAGATTTGATTGTTTGTGGTTACTGTTACGAAATATGATTGTCAGGTGGGATTGGGTTGCGCGCCACAACACGAACTAATAAGGATAATGAGTTGTAAGGTAATAAGGGTGGCCAAGGTAATAAGGGAGGCCGAGGTAATAAGGATGGGATGTGATCATTACCACCATTGAAATGAAAATCTATGAACCTTGATGAGATATAAGGTAATAAGGGTGGCCGAGGTAATAAGGATGGAATGTGATCATTATCACTATCGAAATGAAAAATCTGGGAAACTCTTGAATATGGCGATGTTGAAAGGGAAAACGGAGAGATGGTGAAACTTGTTGATTTTGGTTGCTTCTTTCCACGTGCAATGATTGATTAGTTCTACTACTGTTTCTTGCTTGTGTATTGTTTGATTGTACTTGGGATGAAGTTTATTCATACATACCAGCACTATTCCACAGTACCAACGTCCCTTTTGCCGGAGGCGCTACATTTTCTTATATGAATGAAGGTGGTTCTACAGCAGGTAATTTAGCCCACCATTAGTAGTGCATCCTCTCCTTTCCGTCAGCTGTTCTGGTGAGCCCTACTTCCTCTCGGGGTCACGTGTGGCTCATTTCACCTTATTATGAGTTTATGATGTAATGTAAGGTATAACCGGGGCCTTGTTACAATCAAGTAGTATATAATTCTTTTGTATTCATAGGGGCCTTGTTACAATCAAGTAGTATATATGTATTCTGGGTAGTAAGTGTACAGTTTGGAATCGTGGTCCACGTTGTTAATGTTGCATGAAGTTTGTAAGCCTTTGGTATCATGTGTTGGTAACGATAAAAAGTAGAAAATAATTCAACCCAGAAGTTATGCCTAAGTTATAAATGGCTATTTCTCATGAATAGTGTATATTGAAATCGCGAGGTAACACGTGGGATAGGAAAGGCAAATCAGGTTTGCTTGGCCGGGTTCACTCGGTTAGCGCCGGTCTCGTCCCTCGATTTTGGGTCATGACAAAGACTCCCTATGGCTCAGTGGCCGTATCTGTGTCCCCATCAGTTGCACCGAACTCAGTCTCCAATTGGATCTCATCATGCTCAAGTTCGGGAGTAGCTGGGTAGGTGAACATCTGGCTGACTACCTCGGCAGTGTCAGAAACAAGGTTTGGCTCCTGAGATTAGCCAGCTGCTGTTGTGGGCTCTGTGGGATCTGGGCCTGGATGATCCGGGTCTATTAAGATGTCGAATGGAATATCGCTGGCTGCTGCAAGCTTGGTGACCTGTCGCCGGAGCATATGCTCTAATTTCATTGAATCTTGTGACTTCCGCATCTTCTTTAATTATTTTCCCATTTCTTCAATCACATGCCCATGTTATACCAGAGTGGCCATGATAATGTTTTGGTGTTCTAGGATCTTCTTCAAGGTTTCTTTGACTGTGGGCAGAATCTGGGGTGTCGTCATAGATGAATGCACTGAAACATGACTGGATAAGTCAGACAACTTTGTAGTAGCTATCTGCATCCAGTTGTGGAGGCTCTCCAAAGTCTGATAGACGCACACCGTAGATAGTGGAGCAGAACGCATAGGCGCCGTCTTCAAAGCCGATGAGGGAGGCACATAGCCTGAAGGTGGATGCATGGCAGCTGCACTGGAGGAAGGCACTGCTGAAGTGGAGGGAATATCTGCTGACTCTATTGCTACCACCAAAGGCTCATCAGACTGGCCTATGATAGTAGTCGGCTGTCCCTTTCTCTTCAGGTTCTTCGAATCCATCAGAGAATACCAAGAGAAGGGCTTCTTCGCCCAAACCTTTGTGTCAAAGTCCTTGGGCTCTACCCATGCATCCGCAAGGTACTCTGTTAGGGTTTTGGGATACGGGTGGGAAGTACTAGCCTGCCCGAAGACCACTATCATGTTGGCCGACAACACGACACCCACATTGATTGGGTACTCGAAAATAGATGCAACTAGAACTACCCGTGGAATAGGTAAATTTTGCTCGTTCTGGAACAGGTCTAGTCTGCTACATATGATGGTTTTCCACCCCTTCGCTTCAAAATTTAGTTTTCCGCTAAATAGGATCCCCTGCAGTGATCCACGGTGGTGGTGGCCCCATGGCCACAAGAATCTCAGCTAGCCATGGGCGAGCTGCATCACCCACTGCTAGCTTCTCTAAGTACTGCACTAGCTACACGTCCTCAAACCCCAAGTAGGAGTTCAGTGTACTTTTGTCACTTAGGTCCCTTTCTTGATATGTGCCACATTGGCATAGAACTCCTGAACCAAGTATTCATTTGCATCTACAACTGACTGGGTGAACCACATCCACCCCTTTCTCTCTCAAAACTGCCTCAACACTTCTGGATTGTTCTTGTCAATTTCATGAAGTATGAACTTTTGCTCAAGAGTGAGCTATCTCATTGGCCACCACCCACAGAAACTGGTGAAGGCGTCTAGACTCACAAACCGGTCCTCCCAGACCTCTTTCTTATTTGACCTCTCAAGCTCGGAAATTGTGGTATCACCCCCTCTTCCATCATATGGAATATCATTAACACCAGTTGTTGGTTCCTCAGAGACTTGTGTAGCAGATGGATTTGAAGCCTGACATTCAGTTTCCGAACCCTCAGAAGTGCTATGTGAGGATGAAGGTTCTTCTCTAAGTTGGTACCTTCCCTGTGGCTTCTAGGGTTATGATTGAATAACATGCTGCTCTTGCATTGAGTCGCCCTCCTTCCCAAGATGGGGCATATGAACTAGACTTAGAGGGCTCGGGTTGTCTTCTGCGGCCTACTGTGGCTTTCTTGCTGATTACCCTCTAGAGGGCGAGGGGTAAATTAATTTTGCCTCTGCCTTTGGAAGGATCACTCCTCCCCTTTGAAGTTACACCACGACCTCTGGATCTAACAATTTTTTGTAATAAGTAACAGCAATAGTTAGTTATGGTTCAATTATAAACAGATAGTATAACACATTTCAGAACATGAGTTCAGGGTAGTGAAGTGTGGTCCGCACAATTGGAAGTGCGGCCGTAGACTGGGTTGTGCAGACCACACAATTTGGAAGTGTGACCGCAGAGATGAAACTGCGGTCTATAATATTCTGAGTGCGGTCACACATTTGACTTTCCAAAAGTGCCAAATCTCTGATGACAGAGATTGGCCTGATATGTGGCCGCACGGACATTTGTGCGGCTGCGATGAGATTTCTTCGGTCCGCACAATTTCAAGTGCAGCCACATAATTGACTTGACCAATGACCCTATATTACAACTTCTGCGGACCGCACAATTTCTTGTGTGGACGCAGATTTCAAAATCAAAACAAGCAGACTTCTACGGTTCTCAATTTTTTTTGCACACATTCAAATAATTCACTCAGTCCCCACAAAGAAATTAGTTGTTTACCCGTTACAGATTAACCCCCAAATGTTATTGAAATTGAAATCTATTAAAAATGGTTTAAAACTACCTAAGAGAAAAAAATGTAAATCAAACTAAGAAAATTGGAAAATTCTATGAGAAAGTGAGCATACCAGATATGAAGGAGTGCAACTAAATGATCCTAGATGTTGGTGGAGTGTGGCAAATGATTGAAAAGATGATTTCAAAGTGTTCGAGTTTAGAGTCGTCGGAGAGCAAAAACCTTATACAGTAGCCCAAGGCTACTATTTATACTAGCATGCAAACTTTGGGAAATAAAGGAGGAGTGCAGCCACAAAATTCCATCTGCAGTCCGCACTTTTTTACCTGAAGAATCACGGGCCTTTGTTGATCTGTGGTCCGCATAATAAGTGGTGCGACTGCAGGATTTGGCTGTGGACCGCATAATATGATGTGCAGCCACAGAATGGCCAATTCTGTGACATACCAAACTTTAGAGAGTTTGGATTTTCCCTTTCCGCGTTGTGTGGTCTGCACAAGATTTGTGCGACACCAGTTGCCTTCTGTTATACCGTTCAAAATTGTACGGTCTGCACTTTTTCCATACTTAGCCAATTTTTTTTAGCACAGTTCGTGTAAAGAACACTCATTCCTACAACACTCTTCAAATCTAGTTAGCACAAAATAACACCTATCTACTTAAGAAGAAAAGCAAAATGAAAAGAAATCATGGGTTGCCTCCCAAGAAGCGCCTAATTTAATGTCACGACACGACGCAGATTACCATCACTTCAAATTAATAACTCCCACCACCTTACCATCATCGGCTTGTCCCAAATAATGCTTCACTCGGTGACCATTAACTCGAAATACATCATCTATTTTTGTCTTCAAGTCCAATGCACCAAAAGGTGTCCCACCCACAATTCCAAATGGACCACTCTATTTGGATTTCAGCTTTGCAGGAAACATCTTCAATCGTGAGTTGAAAGACAAAAAAATATCTCCCACCTTGAACTCCTTGTTTCAGATGTATTTGTCATAAAGGTACTCCATTCTCCCTTTGTACAAGGACGAACTTGCATATGCATGGTATCAGAACTCATCCAATTCGTTCAAATATGCAACCCGCAAGTTAGAGATTAGATCCCAATTAAGATTCAACTTCTTTAAAGTCCACATGGCTTTGTGCTCAAGTTCCACCGAAAAATGACAAGCTTTTCCAAAAGCCAACCCGTATGGAGACATCCCGATAGGAGTTTTGAAAGCAGTATGATAATCCCATTGTGCATCCTCAAGCTTCTTTGACCAAACCGTCCGGTTAGCATTCACTGTTTGGACAAAATACTCTAAATCTCCCAGTTGGAGACTTCCACTTGACCGCTTGCTTGAGAATGATAGAGAGTCGTAACTTTATGAGTGACACCATATTTTCTAAGCAAGGTTTCAAAAGCCTTGTTACAAAAATGCGACCCCCCATTGCTTATGATAGCCCGCGGAGTACCAAATCTTGTGAAAGTATTCTCCTTCAAAAATGCCACCACACTTCTCGCTTCATTGTTGGTAGAGCAATAACCTTAACCCATTTATACACATAATCAATCGCGACCAAGATAGAGGTGTTTCCTCAAGAACTCACACAAGGACTTATGAAGTCAATAGCCCATACATAAAAGACATCAATCTCCAAAATGGTAGTGAGAGGCATTTCATTCTTCTTCAAGATTCCACAGGCCCCTTGGCATTCATCGAATCTTTTCACCATTTTACTTGCATCTTTGTAGAGAGTGCGCCAATAGAAACCGCAACTTATCACTTTAGTCGACGTTCTAGCTCTGTCAGGGTGACCATAATAAGGTGAAGAGTGAAAAGCTTCAAGAATAACATTTTGCTCTTCATCCGGTACACATCTTCTAGTTACCCTCATCTGTGCAAATTTGGAAGAGGTAAGGCTCGTCCCAATAATAATCTTGAGAATACCATTTGAGCTTCTTTCTTGGATTTAAAGAGAACTCGTCCGGGATGAATCCACTCACAAGGAAGTTTTCCATATCGGCGAACCATGGCACCTCCTTCATTGAAATAGCCAATAGTTGCTCATCAGGGAATCAGACATTGATTTCAAGGCCATCATGTGGACTTCCCTCGTCCTCCAATTGACATAAGTGGTCTGCCACGTGATTTTCACTCCCTTTTTAATCTTGAATGTCAATATCAAACTCTTGCAACAGTAGCACCCATATCATCAACCTAGCCTCTGAATCTTTCTTTCTCGTATGATAACGAAGTGCCTCATGATCCGTATGAGTAATAACCTTTGTACCCATCAAGTACGGGAGGAACTTCTCAATAGCAAACACAATGGAAATGAGCTCTTTTTCGGTAACGGTGTAATTGACTTGGGCATCATTCATGGTCTTACTAGCATAGTAGGCCGGATGAAAAATCTTGTTGATACATTGCCCCAAAACTGCTCCAAACACTACATCACTAGCATCACACATGAGCTCAAAAGGAATACTCCAATTAGGAGCGGTGATAATGGGAGTAGTTATCAACTTGAACTTTAGCAATTCAAAGGCTCTCATGTAATCATCATTGAAGTGAAATTTAGAATTTCTCCAAAATCTTTCAAAAGAGATTTACCACTTTGGAAAAATCCTTTATCAAGCGCCGGTAGAACCCCACATGACCTAAGAAACATCTTACGCCCCTCACGGATGTTGGAGGTTGAAGTTTATAAATAACCTCTATTTTCACCTTGTTAACCTCTATGCCCTTCAATGAAATCTTGTGTCCAAGGACAATGCCTTCCTCGACCATGAAATGGCACTTCTCCCAATTCATCACCGAGTCATCATCAAAGGAATCCTTGACTAACGAAGAGTCATCCATGAAGACTTCAAGGTAGTCCTCTACCATATCCATAAAGATCGACATCATACACTGTTGAAAACTTGTCGGTGCACCAATTGGCATCAGCTTGAAAAAGAAAGTGCCATAGGGACAAGTGAAAGTCATTTTCTCTTGATCTTCTAGGGAAATAAGGATTTGATTGAAGCCCGAATATCCATCTAGAAATAAATAGAACGCTCGGCTGGCAAACCTATCAAGCATTTGGTCAAGGAAGGAGAGTGGAAAATGGTCTTTCCTTGTGACTCATTTTAGCTTCCGATAGTCCATGCACACTCTCCACCTAGTCATCGTTCTTGTTGGAATCAACTTGTTCTTTTCATTGGTGACTATAGTTATTCCCCCTTCTTCGAAACACATTACACCGGAGAAGTCCACAAACTCTTATAAATAGGTATACAACCAGGGAATCAAACCACTTTATGATCTCCTTTTTACCATGTCTTGCATGGCTTCATTGAAATTCCTTTGATATTCAATGGGGGGTTTGGCATCTTCCTCCAAAATAATCTTGTGCGTGCAAAATACAGAGCTTATTGCCTGAATATCCACCAAAGTCCACCAATAGATTTCTTTCTCTTGTGGAGCACCGCCAATGTAGAGTCAACCTGCACGTTAGTCAAACAAGAGGTAAGAATAACCGGTAAAACAGAACAAGGGCCAAGGAATTCATACCTAAGATGTGGAGGAAATGGCTTCAATTCCAAATAGGAGGCTCTTCAATTGAAGTCTTTGATGGAGGAGTTTTCCTATTCTCAAGATCCAAGGAAAGTTTCCGTGATGCATAATTATACGACCCCATCTCGTGCAAAGAATTAAGACATTCCATGAAGCCATCCATCTTGTCATCATCAAAATTTAGCAACACAGTCTCCAACATGTCTCCCACATTAATCTTGGCACTTGTATCATCAATAATCACATTGGTCACCAAGTCCACGAACGAACACACTTTATTGCTATTCGGTTGCCTCGTTGATTTGCATACGTGAAACACCACATTTTCATCACCCACCCGGAAAGTGAGTTCTCCACCTTCCACATCAACAAGAGCCTTCCCTGTAGTAAGGAAAGGTCTACCAATAATAATCGGTACCTCATAGTCCACTTCACAATCAAGAATAACAAAATCCGCCAGGAGAATGAACTTGGCGACTCGAACCAATACATCCTCAATCACCCCCAACAGTCTTTTGATTGTATGATTGGCCATTTGTAATCTCATAGATGTGGATCTTGGTTTTCTAATTCCCTATGTCTTGAATACCAAATAGGGCATCAAATTGATACTTGCCCCAAGATCACAAAGAGATTTTGCAAACTCGGCACTTCCAATGGTACAAGGAATTGTGAAAGCACCGGGATCTTCCAACTTAGGAACCATCAAATTAACAATTGCACTCACTTGGTGAGTGACTTTATAGTTTTAAAATTCATTGATCTCTTATAATTCACCAAGTCCTTAATAAATTTGCATATCCGGGAATTTTCTCCAAGGCTTTAATTAATGGAACATTTATAGAGAGAATCTTCATCATATCAATGAACTTTTCGAATTGATTGTTTACTTTTTTCTTGGAAAGATTTTGAGGATAGGGAGGACGAGGCTTAGGCAAAGGTGCCTTAGTTTTTTGGATTACCGGTTCCGGTATGTCAATCAATATCAATCTGCACTTCATCATTTTCTTGCACAACATTTTTCAGGATCTCCTCTTCTTCAACCACTTGCTAATCATCCACAAGCTGCCTTTGACTTAAGGTGGGTGCATTCCTACCTCAACTTGTATTAGTAACGGCCATGATATGCCCAATATTACTCCCACCCTTCGAGTTCACCACCGTATCACTTGGTAGTGCCCCCTTAGGATGAGAATTTAAATCTTGAGAGATTTGGCCCATTTGCCCTTCTAAGTTTCAGATAGATGTGCTGTGTGAAGCAAGTTGGGAATCAGAATCGGCATTCTTCTCCATCATTTTCTTGAACCTTTTCTCAATACAATCCATTTCATTGTTGAAGGAACTAGGACAATGAGAAGGATAAGGAGGTGGGTTGCTCATTTGTTGATACATCCGACGCCTTTGAAAACCTGACCCCCGATTTCCTTGGTTGTTTCCTCCCGAATTACCTTGGTTATTATTGTTTTTCCAATTCCTTTGTGTATTGATTTCACCTCAATTGCCTTGATTGTTGTTATTCCAATTGCTTTTGTTTCCACTATTCCAATTACCTTGGTTGGTAGATTTCCAATTGTCTTGATTTTTTGAAGTTCTCCATTATTGTTGACTAGGGACTTAGAAGTTTTTTATTTGTCCTTCAAAGTTTTTCACATATTGGACCTCTTCTTCTTGATCATTGTAAGAATCACCTTGATAAAATCCACCATCGTCTTGCACAAAATTATCCACTCTTTGTTGCACTTGTGGACTTGTTGTTCTTCTCTTATTAACATCATATTGACTCCCTCCATAGAATTGACTTGCCTCGGGTAGCTTTCTGCATCCAATTGTTGAGGCTCTCCAAAGTCTGGGAGACTCGCACCGTAGAGAGTGGAGCAGAAGGCATAGGCACCGTCTTCAAAGCCGATGAGGGAGGCACTGACTCTGAAGGTGGAGGCATGGCAGATGCACTAGAGGAAGGCATTGCTGAAGTGGAGGGCATATCAGCTAACTTTACAGCTAGCACCGAAGGCTCCTCAGACTGGCCTACGGTAGTAGTTGGCTGGCCCTTTCTCTACGGGTTCTTCGGATCCATTAGACAATACCAAGAGAAGGGTTTATTTGCCGGAACCTTTGTGTCAAAGTCCTTGGGCTCTACCCATGCATCCGTAAGGTACTTTGTTAGGATGTTGGGATACGGGTGGGTGTGAGCATGTGATTTTTCACCTACTAAATGCTCCTACAAAATTCGATAAATAAATTAATTTCATAGATTTTTGTTGATATTCAGTGTTTGTTTGTGAATTATTTGCATTGCATGAGCATAGTTCAACTTTAAAAAATTTATAAAGTGATAAATAACAATAAAACTTTTTAAAACTTTCATTGTTTGACATAATTGGGGTTTTGATAATTAGTTGCATAATTTAATCATTTTTTATAAGAAAATTACGAAATTGGTTCTTTAAAAAATTATGGGTACTAAACTAATGGTTTTGCTTTTAATTAACTCATTAATTAACATATAATTAAATGAAATCAGTTTAAGACTGATTGGTACATTATTAGAGTTTATTTAGGTAATTAATTAACCTAATTATCTTTTTAAAAAAGGGGAGACTAAATTCGGACCTGGGTTTAAAATCACCCAGGCCCAATCTGCCTCTACAAACAGCCCAGACCCAAGCTAATTGACCCAATTCATTCCAACCCAAACGGCCAACCCAGCCCAACGTCCCCAATTAATAAAACGACTCCGTTTAAGCCATCCTCATTTCCAACCGTTGGATCTTCATGATCCAATGGCTCACAACCCCCCAAGCCATTAATATAAAACTATCCTAACCACCCCCTACCCCATTTGCAAGTCTAACACCCCACACCCGTCTCTCTCTTCTCCCTCTCACCCCACAGCTCCTCCACCTTGCTCCGCCGGCTGGAAATCGCCTTCGGCGGCGGAGCTCAACCAAACGGCCCCAATTTTTTACCAGTTNAAAATCCTAACACCCCACACCCGTCTCTCTCTTCTCCCTCTCACCCCACAGCTCCTCCACCTTGCTCCGCCGGCTGGAAATCGCCTTCGGCGGCGGAGCTCAACCAAACGGCCCCAATTTTTTACCAGTTAATCCTCATCCTCACCTCAACCCCGTCCTATTATTAATTTCTTCAAAAACCACCCAAAAAACCTCCAATCTTAGATCGAAGAATCCAGAAAACCCTAGTTCACCCATGCTGACTGACTCAGAGACGTGCAACAGCTTCTACCTACATGGATCGATAGCTCTCGTTGAGGGCTATTGATTCATGTAGGTTGAAGTTATTTTCAAACCCCGTTGGAGTCCGGCAAGGTCCGGCGACCTTCAATTTTTCCCGCCAAGTACCTTTAACGCGTATCTCCTCTCCTATTTATTGTTTCTATACACCATTAAAACAAAAATCATGTTAATCACTGTTTTCATTTATGCTTTTGCTCAATCTGTTAATGTCTTCTTTTACCTTTTTCTGTTTTCTTCTGAATTAGTTTAGCTTCGAGATTTGTTGTCATGCATGCTTTGATTAGGTAGCATCCATGTTTAGGTTTTAGGATTTTCTATTAATCATTAATTAATTAGATTTTATGCCTATTTCTCTATTAAAGTTAATTACAAATAGTTAGTTTAATTGATTCATATTCAGGTTATTCAGATTGTTTATTTACTGTTTTTCCCCAAGTAATATGGCCTCCTTTTTCGATTATTTGCTTCCCTGCTTACTTGAATAGGTTAAATTAGGTTAGTCGATTGATTGTCGATTAATTAGGTTAGTACTTGGTTCTGAACCAGTGAACGGTCATGAATCAATCAAGGTGACAAAATTTCTAAAAAATACCTAGGTTTAATAATTAGCTAAGTCTCTAATTTTAGTCAAAGTAGTGGAGTTGAATTAGCTCAAGTAAATCAGTTAACCTTAGTCTAAGAAATTAAACTCATTGACTTAAATTAATTAACAAGCTTTTAAACTAGAATTAACACCTAGTAATGAAATTAACTTAAACCCAGGTAACTAATAAGTATGGTTGGAAACCAACTCTAAGAACCTAATTAACTAATTAAGCTAATTATCTAACCTAACTTCCTAAAAAGAGACTAGACTCCTAATTTTATTAAGGGTTAAGTATAATTTACTAAGTTGGAATTAACCAAAACTAGTTAACCTGAATCTCAAAACAGGTCCAAAATTAGCAGGGATTAAGCACCCTAATTAATCAGGTCTAACAACTTAATTATTTTTATTTGATCTAAGACAACTAGTTAGGTTCAATTGTACATTTGAGTTAACTAAGCTTCAGAAAAATTGATTCACTTAGTCTCATTTAAATGATTCCAACTTCTTCAATCTAGAAATTAGCTTAGGTAGCTTCTTCAGTATTTAACTAAAAATAAAATTTGCTTAAAACCACTAGCTTGAGGGTAATGGACTAAACCAGATTCATTTAGTTTAATTAAATTAACCTAGGTTAAGAGAACTGGTTTGACTAACCTCCATTGAGTTTAATTAAGCTGTTGATTAAATGATTTAAATAAAGTAAGTAGTATGAAAGCCAACTCTAGGCACTTAATCAATTAAACTTCAACTAGATTGGCTCAACTATTAGTTAACAATAACTAATGGCTAAACTAATTACATAACTAGGGTTAACTAACCAAACTTTAAATAATAACCCAACTGAGTATAACCTTGATTACCCAATGGTAATTTCAGGGACTTCAAGGGGTATATTAGGAATCCTATATGAGGGAATCTTGGGTGTAACAACCCAAGAACCTTCTAGACTTTTGAAATCAGATTTCTTAAGGGTATTACGGTCATTATAATGGCTGGAAATTTCTGGAATAGGGACAGCTGTCACAAAGGATAAGGGTGACAACTTCCCTAGCACTATTTCAGCTCATTAGACAATGAATATGCTAGATATATCCCATCCCCAAGTCCCTTATAAATACACCCATTTTCCACATTGGAATGATCCTTTTTTTGGACATTCTATTGGAACCTCTTTTACACTGAGTTAGTGGGAAAAAAAACATTTTGGAAAGCACAGAAAATTGAGAGTAGTTTCCTATTCATGAAAAGATTTCAAAAGATATTAGTAGAACAAAAATATGATTTCTCTTCGAAAGTTCATCAAGAATCTACTTGGGTTTTCAGCCTTGTTTCTCCTTCAGTTTCTGATTTTTCAAACTCACCTGGGTCTATTTTGGGAGATGTGTTGGTTTGAGGTTGCTGTTTTTTTGCAGCCTCATCACTCTCTCTCTCTTCTAGCTGAATTTTCTCTTGGCATGACCTTTATTTAGTCAGGATTTTCAGTTACTTTTCTCTTCAAACAAGGTATGTAACAGCTTAACTTTATCGAAATAATCAAATTTGAGTCTTTGTTGTTTAAATCCTTCTTCTCTAGCTGAATCTCTTTTTCATTTGTTTTTGGTATGGAAAATCTAAAATGGGATTGGTTAATATGCTGGTAAATGAATTTGAATGAGTGTTGTCTATGAAATGCTTGAACATTGGAATCATTCTGTTTAGTTGTGATTAAGTCTTATTGATTTCAGAATGTTTGAGTTTGTGTAGTTAAAATAAGTTAGATGTTAGTTTTGTGTTTGCTTTAGTCTATTATTATGATAATTTGCACTAGGGTAGATAAATTCAACCTTGTAATGGTCAAATTCATCCCATAATAGTGCATAAACAATGGCTTAGTTGCTGAAAATCACCCTCTTAAGGGAATAAAATAGGTAATCGAAAAGGGCCTTACAATAAGGAATCTGGACTTTTTAAATGTCCAGATTCATTCTCTAAAAATGCCTAAATAATCAAAGTCCCTGCATAGTTTAGAATTATGTTAGTATCAGCACTAGGGTAGATGAGTTTGACTTGTTGGTAATCAAATTCACCCCATATTAAATGCTTAAACACTAGCTTATCACCCTTTAAGGGTATGAAATGAGCAATCAACAAAGGCTGTAGAATCGTGAATCTGAACCCTTCAAGTGGTTAGGTTCATTCTCTAAGAAATGTCTAAAAAGTCAAAGTCACAGTATAATCACGAGTTTGAATAGGACCTCTATGGAGATGAATCTGACCCTTTTTATGGTCAGATTCAATCCATAAAAAGACAAGAGCCTGTTCTGTTATAAATGGTGTAAAAACATCATTAAGGGTGAGTCTAATCTCCTTCATGGTATGACTCGTCCTATAAATGTTTGAAGATCTATTGTCACTACCGTCCAAATAGTAAATTTTGGACTGATAGTCTACATTAAATATGCACGAATGATTTTTTTTAGCATAGCTTAGCATAAGCATCATCCGACGTAAATTTGACTTTTTGTCATAGTCTTGTTTAGTCCAGTGGATGAATAACACACTCAACTAATTGGGGTGTTCTACATATTACAAGGGAAGGCTTAAATGTAAGGTCAAGGGAGTTCAAGTCAGTAAAGTTGGTTGGAATCTTTATGTTAGTTTTCTTTGATGATGGAAAATGTATAACAATAGTCAAGCTGTAACTCCTTTGTATCTATTTTTCAGCATCATTATAATATAATCTAAACTGGACTGTATATTCATTTCTTTTTAGCCCTTTACTTATAGTGTTCAAACTGAATTGTGAGGTGATTTTTCTTGAAATTTGAATCTGTTTTCGAAAAATTCAAAAACCCTAAATAGGCGTTTAATAAAAAAAAAGACTTAGTGTTCGAATCACCCCCTGTGGAACCTTTCATAAAATATTTTTTTTATCTGATTTTTGAAAAACAGTTATTTCAAAATAATTGGACTTCGCAGATTTTTTTTAACTCACCTTGCACCTTGTCAAACTTTCTGAAAATCAAAGAGAGAACCTGCTCTTAAATTCATATAATTAACCTTAAAAGACTTTTTTTTTTTGAAGAATTGTGAACGGTATAAAAAATAGATCTGCTATTTCCATCGAATTTAGAGGATGTTCCTTTAAAAGAACCTGTAACAGTAGACATATGAAATCTCAATATATAAGAGTGATGAACTAAATAGCAGGTATGAAATTGAACAAAAACATTAGTCAAAATGTCCTTAATGTTGCTAAATGAGCTTATTTGATTCCTTAAATTTGCGATTGGTAAATCAGTAGTTCTTTCTTTTTATATTTTGCAAACCTTTTCTTGATTGGTATGACTTGAATTACATATCTTCCCTTATTTAAAAATTAGCCATAAATAGGATAGGCCAAAAGGGTTAAACATTTAAGGGGCTAAAATATGGCCATAGCCGAAGCATGTATCCTTTAGGCTATTGAATATCATTTTAGGCGATCTTCTAGGTAGAATAAGACCTTTATCTTGAAATTTGATAAAATCACATATTATACCAAAGTTACCATAACCTACACTCGGGAGTGGCAACTCGTGCCCCCGACCCTATACTCCGATCAATAAATAAAATTGCACATAGCAATCACGGGTGCATTTCATGTAACGTATTTGCAATGTGTCCAAAAACAAACAAGTGTACGCCATCGTAACTTGTCTAAGATAAATCCATAAACATCCTAATTAATTCTAAAAACTAAAAAAATATATTATTATTAAAAAAATAGAAAAATCTAAAGAATAATCAAACATTGCCTCAAATGGGCACTTTAAAATTGTCATGACCATAGTCTTGACTAATGTAATCTACACTCGGGATAAGCAACAATAATATTTAGTTATGGATCAATTATAAACAGACAGTATAACACATTTTAGAACATGAGTGTTGGCTAGTGAAGTGTGGTCCGCATAATTGCAAGTGCGACCGCACAATTTGGAAGTACGACCGCAGAGATGAAATTGCGGTCCGTGATATTCTGAGTGCGGTCATACATTTGACTTTCCAAAAGTGCCAACTCTCTGATGACAAAGATTGGCATGATCTGTTGCCGCACACATATTTCTACGGTTGCGATGAAATTTCTTCAGTCCACAGAATTTCAAGTGCAGCCACATAATTGACTTGACCATTGAACCTATAGTAAAACTTCTGCAGACCACACAATTTCTTGTGCGGACGCATATTTCAAAATCAAAACGAGCAGACTTCTAGGGTTCTCAAGTTTTTTTGCACAGATTCATTATGGAATTAAAAATATAAGCATGCAAATGATTCACTCAGTCCCCATAAAGAAATTAGTGGTTGACCCGTTACAGATTAACCCCCACATGTTATTGAAATTGAAATCAATTAAAACTGGCTTTAAACTACCTAAAAGAAAAAAAAATGTAAATCAAACTAAGAAAATTGAAAATTTCTATGAGAAAGTGAGCATACCAGACATTAAGAAGTGCAACTAAATGATCCTAGATGTGGGTGGAATGTGTCAAATGATTGAACAGATGATTTCAAAGTGTTCGAGTTTAGAGTCCTTGGAGAGGAAAAACCTTGTACAGTATCCCAAGGCTACTATTTATACTAGAATGCAAACTTTGGGAAATAAAGGAGGAGTGCGTCCACAGAATTCCTTCTGCAGTCCGCACTTTGTTACCTGAAGGCTCACTACCCTTTATTGATCTGCGATCCGCATAATATGTGGTGAGACCATAGGATTTGGATGTGGACTGCATAATTTTATGTGCGGCCGTAGAATGGACAATTCTCTGACATACCAAACTTCAGATAGTTTGCATTTTCCCCTTCCACGTTGTGTGGTCTGCACAAGATTGTGAGGCACTAGTTGCCTTCTGCTATAACATTCAAAATTGTGCGGTCCGCACTTTTTCCATAGTTAGCCAATTTTTCTGAGCACAGTTCCTGTAGAGCACTCCCATTCCTACAACACTCTTCAAATACAGTTAACACAAAATAACACCTATCTACAAAAGAAGAAACTAAAAAGGAAAATGAAACATGGGTTGCCTCCCAAGAAGCGTCTAATTTAACATCACAACACGATGCAGATTACCATTACTTCAAATGAATAACTCCCACCACGTGGTTATCATCAACATGTCCCAAATAATGCTTCACTCGATGACCATTGACTCGAAATACCTCATCTATTTTTCTCTTTAAGTCCAATGCACCAAAAGGTGTCACACCCACAATTCCAAAGGGACCAGTCTATTTAGGTTTCACCTTTCCAGGAAACATCTTCAATCATGAGTTAAACAACAAAACAAGATCGCCCACCTTGAACTGCTTGTTTTGAATGTATTTGTCATAAAGGTACTCCATTCTCTCTTTGTGCAAGGACAAACTTGCATATGGATGGTACCGGAACTCATCCAATTCATTCAATTGTGCAACCCGCAAGTAAGAGGTTACATCTGAATCAAGATTCAAGTTCATTAAAGCCCACATGTATTTGTACTCAAGTTCCACTAAAAGATGACAAGCTTTTCCAAACACCAAACGGTATGGAGACATCCTGATAGGAGTTTTGAAAGAAGTCTAATAAGGCCATAGTGCATCATCAAGCTTCTTTGACCAATCCGTCCGGTTAGTATTCATTGTTTTGGTAGTGAGAGGCACTTCATTCTTCTTCAAGATTCCACCGGCCCGTTTGCATTCATCGAATATTTTCACCATATCACTTGCATCTTTGTAAAGAGTGTACCAATAGAAACAACAATTTATAACTTTAGCCGAAGTTCTAGCTCTGTCATGGTGACCACCATAAGGCAAATAGTGACAAGCTTAAAGAATAACAGTTTTCTCTTCATCCGGTACACATCTTCTAGTTACCCCCATATATGCAAATCCGGAAGTGGTAAGGCTCGTCCCAATAATAATCTTGACAATATCGTTTGAGATTCTTCCTTTGATTTGAAGAGAACTCATCCGGGATGATTTCACACACAAGGAAGTTTTCTATATCGGCGAACCATGGCACCTCCTTCATTGAAATAGCCAAGAGTTGCTCATTGGGGAATCAAACATTGATTTTAAGGCCATCATGTGGTCCGCCACTTGATTATCACTCCCTTTTCGATCTTGAATTTTAATATCAAACTCTTGCAACAATAACACCTATATCATCAGCCTAGCCTTTGAATCTTTCTTTCTAATAAGATAACGAAGTGCCGCATGATCCGTATGAATAATAACCTTTGTACCCATCAAGTACGGGAGGAAATTCTCAATATAAAATACAATGGAAAGGAGCTCTTTTTCAATTACGGCGTAATTGAATTGGGCATCATTCTTGGTCTTACTAGCATACTAGACCGGATGAAAAATCCTGTTGATACATTGCCCCAAAACTGCTCCAACCGCTACATCACTAGCATAAACACATGACCTCAAAAGGAATACTCCAATTAGGAGCATTGATAATGGGAGTAGTTATCAACTTGAACTTTAGCAATTCAAAGGCTCTCATGCAATCATCATTGAAGTGAAACTTAGCATTTCTCCAAAAGCTTGCACAAGGGATTCACCACTTTGGAAAAATCATTTATCAAGCACCGGTAGAACCTCACATGACCCAAGAAACTTCTCACACCCTTCACGGATATTGGAGTTGGAAGTTTAGAAATCATCTCTATTTTTGCCTTGTCAACCTCTATGCCCGTCTTTAAAATCTTATGTCCAACGACAATGTCTTCTTCGACCATGAAATGACATTTCTCCTAATTCAACAGCATGTTCGTTTCTTCACATATTGCCAATACTTCATCAAGGTATTCCTCTACCATATCCGTTAAGATCGCCATCATACACCGTTGGAAAGTTGTTGGTGTATTGCATAAGCCAATTGGCATCAGCTTGAAAGCGAAAGTGCCATAGGGACTAGTGAAAGTCATTTTCTCTTGATCATCCGGGGCAATAAGGATTTGATTGTAGCCCAAATATCCATCTATAAATAAATAAAACGCTCCTCTAGCCAACCTATCAAGCATTTGATAAAGGAAGGGGAGTGGAAAATGTTCTTTCCTTGTGACTCATTTTAGCTTCTGATAGTCCATACTCACTCTCAACCCGGTCAACTTTCTTGTTGGAAGCAACTTGTTCTTGTCATTGGTGACCATATGCCCCCTTATTCAAAACACATTGCAACGGAGAAGTCCACAAACTATTAGAAATAGGTAGACAACCCCGTTATCTGACCACTTTATGATCTCCTTTTTGACCACGTCTTGCATGGCTTCATTGAGCCTCCTTTGATGTTCAATGGAGGGTTTGGCATCTTCCTCCAAATTAATCTTGTGCGTGCAAAATGCGCAGCTTATTCCCTGAAGATGCACCAAAGTCCACTAATACATTTCTTCCTCTTGTGGAGCACCGCAAATGTAGAGTCAACCTGCACGTTAGTCAAAAGAGAGGAAATAATAACCGGCAAAGTAGAACAAGGGCCAAGGAATTCATACCTAAGATGTGGAGGCATTTGATTCAACTCCAAGATAGGAGGCTCTTCGATTGAAGGCTTTGATGGAGGAGTTTTCCTATTCTCAAGATCCAAGGAATGTTTCCGTGGTGCATAATTATACGACCCCATCCCTTGCAAAGAATTATGACATTCCATGAAGCCATCCATCTCGTCATCATCAAAATTAAGGAAGACGGCCTCCAATATGTCTCCCACATTAATCGTGGTGCTTGTATCATCAATAATCACATCGGTCACCAAGTCCACGAACGAACACACTTTATTTCTATTCGGTTGCCTCCTAGATTTGCATACGTGAAACACCACCTTTTCATCAACCACCCGGAAATTGATTTCTCCGCCTTCCACATCAACAAGAGCCTTCCCCGTAGTAAAGAAAGGTCTACCAAGAATAATTGGTACCTCATAGTCCACTTCACAATCAAGAATAACAAAATTTTCCGAGAGAATGAACTTGGCAACTCAAACCAATACATCCTCAATCACCCCCAATGGTCTTTTGACTGTACGATTGGTCATTTGTAATCTCATAGATGTGGATCTTGGTTTCCTAATTCTCGATGTCTTGAAAACCGAATAGAGCATCATATTGATACTTGCCCCAAGATCACAAAGAGATTTTGCAAACTCGGCACTTCCAATGGTAAAAGAAATTGTGAAAGCACTGGGATCTTCCAACTTAGGAACCATCGAATTCACAATTGCACTCATTTGGTGAGTGACTTTTTGTATACGGCTAAAATTGGAGAACCCGATTTTACGATTATTACGGCACTCAGAAGGCTCGAAGGTTCGAGTTTTGGCATCGAGAGGTCATATCGAGGATTCTTAACCCCGAAGCAGTGTGGATCGAAGACCATCATAGAAAGGTGGGAAATTCCCAAAAGGCACGTAGTTAAAGTTGACCAAGCACGTAAAATAGTACAAGCTCGTACCGTGGCATTAAATGGTTGTACCAGCCATCTCTCTTTGTAATAATTACACGTGTACTATGTTGGGATTCCCCCTCATATATAATGGGGACCCTTGAACCTTTGTAACATACATGATATTCAATACAAGAACAAGAACATTCTCTGCTCTCTAACTCAAACATTCTTTACAATTGTTTCACTGATTTATTACCTTTCATTTATTGTGTTCATTAGATGTTCTTCATTTATTACTCGTTATTAATCACAAATAGGCCATCTTTGAGGCCTTCAATACTGCTATATCATTCTCGATAGTCCCTTCTCAATCTCTTGAGCACGCCCTCGAGGCCCATTCCGACCAAGCTCGAGACCCCGTCTCTCCACTGCTCAGTTCGCATAATCTCATTACCCTACGATCTTATTTTGTTTTCTCACTTCTTACTCAACATCTACTGCCTAAGCAACTGGTATTAAAATAGATCACGTATTTTTAGAACCACATAATCAAATATCATTGTAATTACCATTTTCAAGGTAAACAGTTTGGCACCCACCATGGGGCTAAAAATGATAGTGATTGTTTTAGTGCTGGTTTTCTAAAAACACAAGTTATTATTTATACTTTTTCCTTTCCAAGAATCTTCAATTTCAAGTTAGAAAATGTCTAACTCAGTACACACACATGAAAATAACAGTCGTGAGGATCATAGAGAGAATGGCGCAGCTACTTCATGTGCCGGTGTACCACCGCAAAATCCTGAAGGGGCACCAGTGCAAATCCCTGTTGATGAAGGCTCACACATTGCTCAACATGTCGATATGAGCTCTCATACAGACGTAGGTGTGCGTGAAGGAGACCAGCGTCAAGCACAGGGAGCCCCTGCTCAAAAGGAAAGGGAAGTTAGCTATCATGTCATTTTTGAGATGTTTCAAGAACAACAGGTGGATATTGATCAGCTACAAAGCCATCCGAGAACCCCAAGCACAGCATTACCAGAAAAGGCTCCTCGAGTCAAACAGGCACCAGAAAGGTCGAGCAATAATGGGTCAGCAGTCGCCCCTACCATTATGAAGATTCTCGAATACCTCGAAGAAGATTGAATCGGGCGAAAAGAAGATAGAAGCTAACGGCAAAAAAATGGAGACCTATAACCCGAGGGTCCATCAGATCTCAGACGCACCCCCAATTCTAAAGGTTGTAGATTCAAAAAAGTTAATGGAAAATCCATTTCAATCAAGTGCAGCCCCGAAGCCCATCCCGAAGAAATTCAGAATGCCCGATCTCCCGAAGTACAACGGGACCTCCGACCCCAATGACCAAATTACTGCCTACACCTGTGCTGTGAAAGGGAACAACCTAGGAGATGACGAGATTGAATCCGTCCTATTGAAATTTTTTGGAGAAACACTATCCAGAGAGGCCATGATGTGGTATCATAACCTGCCCCCGGACTCAATACATTCATTTGCCATGATGGAAGACTCCTTTGTGAAGGCACATCTTGGTTCCATCAAGATCGCTACAAGGAAATATGATGTCTTCAAAATAAAACAAAGAGAGAATGAGATGTTGAGCGAGTTAGTATCCCGCTTCCAACTAGAACGGATGGAATTACCACCCGTCTCCGGTGATTGGGAAGTACAAGCCTTCGTTCAAGGCTTGAATGAATGCAGCTCGATAGCTTCAAAGTTGTTGAAGCAAAGCTTAATCGAGTATCCCACCATAGTTTAGGCGGATGTGCACAATAGGTATCAGTCAATAATAAAAGTCGAGGATCACCAATTAGAGGCCCCCTCGGCTCGGTGTATCCCAGTAGGCTCTTAGCAAAGGAATCGAGACTCCCAGAAAGAGAGCTGAGGCCAAGCAAAGAAAGGTATCAACCTTATATAGAAAATCAGAGAAATATCCCGAGGCGTAACATACCTCGAAATGACCAAAGGGTGGATCGAGGACAGAATCCTCGGGGACCCATAAAGAAAGTAGGGTTTGATAGGCACACAAGGCTGATAGAGGGACCCCGGCTATCTGAGTACAACTTCAACATTGATGTTTCGGACCTCATATCAACCATAGGTAAAATCAAGGATACCAGGTGTTCGAGACCCGTACTATCTGATCCTTCACAAAGGAACCCTAACTTAATTTGTGAATATCATGGTACCCACGGTCATAGAACCGAGGACTGGAGAAAGCTTCGAGAAGAGGTAGCCTGGCTAATTAGCAAAGGGCACCTTCGAGAGTTCCTCAACGACCGAGGTAAAAACCAATTTCGGGAAAGAGAAGCGAACATGAAGAATGAAACAGAAGAACAATGGCACGACATCCACATGATTATTGGAGGAGTCGATGTCCCTCAGGGACCCGTCTTCAAGAAAAAAAAAGTAGCCATCACCCGGGAAAAATGAACTCGGAGCTACATACCTGAAGATGCTCTTTCATTCAGCGAAGAGGACATCGAGACCTTGTCTCAACCTCATAATGACGCACTAGTAATTTCAAGTTAAATGTGCGCTCGTGCATCCGGGTAGCTCAGCCGACATAATTAGGTCGAGGGTGGTAGAGCAACTACGGTTGCTCGACCAGATCGTGCCCACCTCTCGTGTCCTCAACGAATTCAACATGGTGAGCGAAACAACGAAAGGGTAAATCATCCTCCCAATCAGCGTGGCCGGTACAATTCAAAACACCAAGTTTCATTTCATCGAATGTGACATGAGATACAATGTGTTTCTCGGATGGCCATGTATTCCCAGTATGAGGGCGGTGCCGTCAACCCTTCATCAAATGATTAAGTTCCCTACGAAGGATGGAATAAAAACAGTATACGGGGAACATCACGCAGCAAAAGAAATGTTCGCATTACACGATGTGGCACCAATGCCGGCACCTTCTACATCGAAGGAGCCAAAAAACAAGCAAGTAGTCAATGAGTAGCCGAAGCATATCGAGGCTTGAACGCCACCACAGTTAAGGTATAGTCATCTCCCTATTTCCTTCAATTTTTACACTAACCTATGTGCAGGTCTTCGATTGAAAAGAATCTTAGCACCCTCCAGCTCGAAGGCCTTAGATTTTAAATCATGTGTTGCGCTCTTTTTCCCTCACGTCGGATTTTATCCCAAATGGGTTTTACCGACGAGGTTTTTAACGAGGCAACATCCATATGCTACCTAAGGAGAACTCACCAAGTATTCGAGTTTTCTCTTCGATCAACCTCAAATACTGAGGGGCATCCCCTCCAGGAGATCACTGAAACATGCCAAAAAGGGTCTTGACAGGAGAACAATGTATAGGACCAAACGGTTGAATGAACCGTGTCCACATAGAATAATCGAACCCTCGATGGTGAAAAAATTGCACTTGTACCAAGTAATTGGAGAAGAATCTTTTGTCATCAAAACACTTCACGCGTCAAAGAAGATTACTATTTTCACCGGAAACGACCCCATGGCCAAAAATTTTCCAAACACTCAGGGACTGTCCTCGATAGTCACCCCATCGAGTCACCAAAAACTCAAAGGCATAAGACCTCAGGGCCGGTAACTTCAAGTTCATAAGCTCCCTATGAGGCAATGTCAACAACGTAAGCCCTCATGAGGCAATATCAACAATCTAAGCCCTCAACGAGGCAACATCAAAACTGTAAGACCTCAAGCAAGGCATGTAAAAATTGTAAGACCTTAAAAAAGGCATAACCCCGACTCGGGGACTGTCCTCGACAGTCACCCCATCGAGTTATCAAAACTTGAAGCCATAAGACCTCAAGGCCGGCAACTTCAAGCTCATAATCCCTCCATAAGGCACCAATGTAATCCCTCCACGAGGCAACGTCAAAACTATGAGGCCTCAAGCAAGGCTTGTACAAAGTTGTAAGACCTTAAAAAGTCATAAACCCGTTATCAAAGTCAAGTCTATATATTCGAACATGTACGACCCCTAAAAGGCATACCCTCAGTATGGACGCTGAGACTATGTCACTCTGGGACTAAAAGGATGCGGCCAAATACAATGACCACCGTCATAAGGCTCCGGCCAAACTAATGCAACTCAGAGACGTCTGATTGTTGCCATATAATCACAGGCCTCTAGTTACTTCAAAAAAACTTTAAACAGAACAGATGAAAGGTCGTACTGACCCAACGCAATAGAGCCCAAGCCGCCAACCACATTAAAGGTTGTACCAACCCAACGCGTAAGAGACCAAGCTGCCAGCCATATTAAAGGGCGTACCGACCCAATTCGTAAGAGCCCAAGTCGCCATCCTAAATATACTTAGGGCCGATTAAAAAAACCTGAGGGTCGATGAGCTCGAGTCGCAACCCAACTCGAAGACTCAGCCCAAAACGGTTAACTAAAAGGCATCAAGGCCAAATACATAAGAGCCCAAGCGCCAGCCACACTAAAGGGCGTACCGACCCAATGTGTAAGAGCCCAAGTGGCCAGCCTAAAGACCCTCTGGGCCAATTGAAAAACCCTAAGGGTCGATGAGCTCGAGTCCAAACCCGACTTGAAGAATGATCCCGAAACGGTTAACTAAAGCACCTAAGGGCCAAATTTGTAAGAGCCCGAGCGCCATCCATATCAAATGGCGTACTGACCCAATGCATAAGAGCACATCGGCCAGCCTAAATAACCTCAGGGCCAATTTATAACCCCAAGGGTTTAATCTCAAAGTCCAATTTATCGGGACAATTATCGACAAGCAAATCAGAAAAACCAAAGAATATTTCATATGTATATATATATATATATATGTGTGTGTGTGTGTGTGTGTGTGTGCGTGTGTGTGTGTATTACAAATATGCATTTACAATACTCCCACAGGATTCCTTACAAAGAACAAGGAAGGAAAACCTTGTCTGCTCTAGGGACCAGCTCCCACGGAAGCCTTCAAATATCACCATCGGCACCGGAAGAAAGGAAAAACTTGGCATCGATCTCATCTGTCTTGGCCTGCTTTATCTATTCCGAGAGATCAAATCCCGTAGCATGAATCTCTTCGATACTTATATCGGACATACTCATTTCCCCTCCTTTCTCTGTAAAAAGCTCCCCCCAGCTCAGCCCGAGCATCGGCAACATCTTTCAAATAAACGAGCACTTTCTTATTGGTCTTGCTCGAACTTCTTCAGGTTCAGCCCGGGCGTCCACGACCTCTACCTTCATATTTAAAAGATCAGTCTCGAGCTTGGAAATCCTTCTAATCCTTCAAAAGTTGAGTTATCTTCTCGAGCATTGTGAAGTTGTATCTCGAGGGCAGCAGCCTTGGCCAAAGCATTCCTTTGGGCCGCTGCATGAACCCCTATATGCGCCTTCTACGCATTACATTCGGAATTAACCTAACCGACTTCACCCCAAAGGCATTCGAATGCTTCTATTTTTCTCTGCAACTGAAGCACTAAAACATTAATTCCCGAACGCGGGAAAGGAAGCACATACTCCCTCAAAATAAGGATTACCTGTTGCTCGATATTGCCTTCGTAATCTTGGCTTTGATTCACCTCCGATTGCAGGTATATCAATTCTTTTGTCTTCTTATTAAAAAGAACCCTAAGAGATATCTCATTTTCCAAGTTTTCTCGCAACTTGGCCTCGCAATAGAGCAGCTCGGACTTGAGCTTGTCAAAAGCCTATGAAAAAGAAGCTTCAATTCAAAAAATGAAAATACAAAACTGAAAAACCAACAAAGTCGATCAAAACTCACCTCCGAACAGAGCCGCTAAGCCTCCTTAAAAGTTGAGCGTGCATCTACTGGCCTGGCCCCATCGACCCCAGTTGAACCGCTCTCGGTAGGGGCATGACCACTCGAGACCCCACTTGGTTCGAGAGGCCCCTGGCCCAAAACGTCCCTCGAAGTACCTTCGAGGGAAGAAGCAGAAGATGGTTGAGTACTCTTGCTCCTTCCCTCTCGAGGAACCTCTCCCTCAAAACTAGATGTCTTAGTCCTATCAGAAACGGTAACCTCGGTAGGGCCCCTGGCTCGAGCAGTAGACGAAGAACCGTCCTCTTGAGGAGAGTTGATGTCCACAGAATGACCGACGTATATAAACTCCTCCTCAGCGACGGCATCTCCTTTGTGTCTCCACGAAGGCCCCGCCTTATTGAGAATGTCCTCATCCGTAGAGGATCTTTTCCGCTTATTCTCTTCCTCGACTCCAAAGCCGACGGGCTTTCCCTCTCCTCCAAGGGACACAGTCTCACCTTGGAGAATCCACCAACACCTATGGTGGCAGAGTTATTATACATAAAAGAAAACATTACTCAAAAGGAAGCCACATGGCTCATACTGTGGTACTTTGCTTCCCATCTGCCCTTCGCAGATCTCGCCATTTGCAATTGTCACATGTTGAGGAAGTTGCCAGCCTCCGAGTCCAGTTCACAAGATCAGGGACCTCCTCCGGCATCCACGGGACCACTGAGAAAGATAAAAAAACACTCTTATAAATCGATAAGAGTACAGGACACTATGGTACGACATGGTACTTACGTTTGAAGTTCCATTTTTTTGGGAAATGGCAGGAAGTCCGCAGGAATGATGTCGACGTTCCTCACTCAGAAAAATCGACTCATCCATCCTCTATTTCGGTCCTCATCATCGCTGGCGATAAAAGGCTTCGTGGACCACCGTCATAACGCAATCAGGCCTCGACAATGCTGAGGCTGATATAATTTAATAAGGTGGCTAAGGGTAAACTCGAGCTCAGCCTTTTCGGTAAAGTACCTCATCATCAGCAGTATCCGCCAAAAGGACGGATGAATCTGAGCAAAGGTGACTTTGTACCTTTTTCATAATTCGAGCAAAAGGCGGTCGAGGGGGCCAAATGTAAATGTAAATGGGTACGTATACACGTTCAAGAATCCCTCCACATAGGTCATAATGTTCTCTTCTCGAGAAGGTATCTGTAGCATCACATTTTCTCCCCATCTTCAATCTCTCTTCACGGCCTCGATGTGGTTTTCTTCTATTAATCGAATAAACCTCGAGCATGCTTTCGATGGCCCGGAACATCGAAGGGTTTCTCTAGTGAAAAATCTTTTATCAAAGCAAAACAGCTCGATGTTAACTCGCCATACGCCGGTGGTGTATCACCGGCTGAGCAAGAAGCAGAGGTAAGGTTTCCGTCTTCTTGGTGAACGGATTGGGGCATGACAACCATAACTACTCAAGCAAAGGTAATGAGGAAGAAATGAAAACAGTTTCACAAGATGAGAAAAGGAAGAGAACGTTGAAAGGAAAGCTAGTTCTGCAAAGTTGCAAGAATTAAAATGAAGAGGAAGAAATTATATATATAAGAACAAGCGGCGACTATTCAACTACTTTGAAAACCAATTAATTCCGACAAATTTGTCATAACTTTTGGGAAAGTGTACAGGTGGGGCCACCTTGGTCACTTCACGATCACGTCACATGAATGACACTATCATGCGGCGTTCGAGGGATCGAAACTCTCATTCCAACCTAGCCTTGAGAAGGTGTCCGATCTCAATGGGATCTACTGTTACATGTACGGGTTTCGAAGGGCTAAAATCGATGCTTGCGTCAAATTTTGCGTAAGCATTACAGGGAAAAATTTGGGAGATATGTAACAAAGAGATATTTTATTTAAAAAAGCATTTACAAGGGTATTTCTACAAAAATTCCCCTTGAGGATCCCATATGAAGAAAAGGAAAAAAGAAAAACAGCAGATGAATCTACTATTCGCCTTCGTTGCTGCTCGAGCCGCTTTCAGAGCCCTCATCTGACGTAGTCCACATTGTCGATTCTTCCTCCAAGGACTTGTCTTCTTCGATCTCGGCAGAGAGATCGACGCCCTTAGCGCTCACTTCCTCGAAGGCTTGTCTCATATCTTGTATGCGAGCATGAGCAACTGCCCGAGCTAGTTTTAGCTTGGCCTTCTCGGATATCTACCTGGCCCGGTCATTCGCGGCAGCAGCATCCCTTTTGTATGAAGAGATGAACTCGTCGGCCTCATACTTGGCTGCAGATAGTGCAACAGCCTCCTCCTGAGAACCTCGAAGAAGGTCTTGAATCGAGGACAGATTCCCCCAAAGCGCATCCTTCTCCGAAGACACGACACCATTCAGCCGAGCCAGCTCAAAGATTTCGGCTTCTTTGGCCGCAACATCATCTCGGAGCCACTCCACCAGGGCATTTGATCAATTCCTCATCTTTTCGGGCACATAGAGCCTCCATCTCGGCCGACTCCGATATAAGATTCTCAAGCCCCTCTCCACGATGACTCAACTCATCTTGCATCTTGGAGAAGGCTTGGTCGTACAGCTTTTTGACCTGCAGCACAAAGAAAGAAAGTTAGAAATCAGGGGTAGGGAGTTGAAGAACATAATATTTTTCAAGAAAGTCACCTATTTTTGGAGATTCCCGGCCTCCTCAAGGGCAACGGGGGCATCGATATAATCTCTAAATGCGTCATCCCCTTTGTGAGAGGTCCTCAAGCCGGGGGCATTCCTCTCTTGGGCATCTCATATCTCCCCTAGACAAAACAACGGGCCCGATTGAAATCCATCAGCAACATCAGCCTTCATCGAGCCCTCTCGCCCCCAAAAAATTTCGGAAGCGAATCCCTCGAACTCAGCAACACGGACTGTGTTGTGTCCGATGGGTGGCTTGGGACTGCACCCGAACCCTCTTTGAGGGCCTCCTCATCACAGGGCGGGTACGCATCGGCTGCCTCCAACTCAGCAGACGACCGCCCAACAACTCTTGAAGTATCAGTGCTTCGTTTTCCCCTTCGTACCAAAGGGCAAGTATCATCAATCTCCTCCTCGGCTCGCAGGCTCTCAGCATCAATTGAGGATAGGACCGTGGCATCGGTCTTGGGCTTCCGAGCCTTTGCCTTTTTTGATTTTGGAGACTCTGCTGAGCCCTCCTTCTTCTTTTTCTTGTCCTTGGTAGTCTTCGGCGCCCCTTCCTCACCAGGAGGGGGCGGTCTCATTAACACGCCTTCCCCAAGGCCTGCACAAGCGTGTTATATCAAAAAACACCACCATTAAAAATACTTAAAAAGATTGAGAAAACAACAACAATGAGAGCATACCGTGGTTCTTAGCCTGCTACCGTGTTTTAGCCAGATCGCGCTAAATGCGTTGGTTGTATGGAAAAGAGGAGTCCAAAAGTATGACCCACCCCGGAAGGTCCTGGACCGCGCCGGGAAACAAAATGGTGGCTACATAATTAGAAGGAAATCAGTCAAAAGAAAAAGAGATGGCAAATGATACTCAATTCAGGGATACTTACGTTTCATATTCCATTCCTCCAGGAACATCATTCTATCAGCAGGGATGACGTCCGAAGTTCTGATTCTAACAAATCAGCTCATCCATCCCTAATCCTTATCCTCGTCGATGCAGGCAAAGAACGCCTTGGCAGATCGACGGTGCAACTTAATTAGGCCCCATCGGAAGAGACAAGGGCTGTATAATCTGATCAAGTGGTCGAGGGTGAAAATCATTCCCTCGACCATGTTGGTAATGTGGCGAATCATATGTACAATCCTCCAAAAAGAAGGATAAATCTGACCGAGTGTCACTCGGTACTGATGACAAAAATCGAGAATCGCCGGTCAATCGGTGGAGAGGAAGAATCTACGGGGCCTAAGGTAAAAGGGTATGTATATACGCTGAGAAAGTCATCCTTATGCGTAACTATGCTTTCGTTAGATATAAGGATTTCTACTCGGGCTGCCTCCCACAACGGCAATCAAGTTTTACCCTCTCTGTATCGGATACTACACTTATATATCGAGACATGGGCTCACATCGGCCCGGTGTAGAAGGGGGTTTTTCAATCGTGAAATCGAAGACGGTATCGAAAGGGACAGGGATGCACTGCTCGATGGTAGGAAGAGTTTTTGACTTACCCTTAGACAGGCTTGATGAAGAAGCGGCTGCCTCCTTTTGAGGTACCGTTTTTGAAGTTTTGCCATGGTTATAACTGAGTTTTGAAGAGAGAAGATGAAAAGGCAGACGTAGATAGAAGGTAAGTGTAAGAAACACTTAGTAAAAGTTTGAAAGTTCGGGGAAATAAGGATTTGATTGTAGCATGAATATTCATCTAGAAATAAATAGAACGCCCGACTGGCCAATCTATCAAGCATTTGGTCAAGGAAGAGGAGTGGAAAATATTCTTTCCTTGTGACTCATTTTAGCTTCTGATAGTCCATACACATTCTCCAGCCGATCACCGTTCTTGTTGGAATCAACTTGTTCTTGTAATTGGTGCCCTTCTTCGAAAAACATTGCACCGGAGAAGTCCACAAACTCTTAGAAATGGGTATACAACCACGGAATCTAACCACTTTATGATATCCTTTTTGACCATGTCTTGCATGGCTTCATTGAACTTCGTTTGATGTTTAATGGAGGGTTTAGCGTCTTCCTCCCAATTAATCTTGTGCGTGCAAAATGCGGAACTTATTCCCCGAATATCCACCAAAGTCCACTAATAGATTTCTTCCTCTTGTAGAGCACCGCCAATGTAGAGTCAACCTGCACTTTAGTCAAACAAGAGGAAAGAATAACCGGTAAAATAGAAAAAGGTCCAAGGAATTCATACCTAAGATGTGGAGGCAATGGCTTCAACTCCAAATAGGAGTCTCCTCAATTGAAGGCTTTGATGGAGGAGTTTTCCTATTCTCAAGATCCAAGGAAAGTTTCCGTGGTGCATAATTATACAACCCCATCCCTTGCAAAGAATTAAGACATTCCATGAAGCCATTCATCACGTCATTATCAAAATTTAGCAACACGGCGTCCAACATGTCTCCCACATTAATCGTGGCACTTGTATCATCAATAATCACATAGGTCACCAAGTCCACGAAAGAACACACTTTATTGATATTCGGTTGCCTCATTGATTTGTATACGTGAAATACCACCTTTTCATCACCCACCCGGAAAATGAGTTCTCCGCCTTCCACTTCAACAAGAGCCTTCCCTGTAGTAAGTACAGCTCTACCAAGAATAATTGGTACCTCATAGTCCACTTCACAATCAAGAATAACAAAATCCTCCAGGAGAATGAACTTGGAAACTCGAACCAATACATTCTCAATCACCCCCATCAGTCTTTTGATTGAATGATTGGCCATTTGTAATCTCATAGATGTGGATCTTGGTTTCCTAACTCCCGATGTCTTGAAAACCGAATAGGGCATCAAATTGATACTTGCCCCAAGATCACAAAGAGATTTTGCAAACTCGGCACATCCAATAGTACAAGAAATTGTGAAAGCACCGGGATCTTCCAACTTAGGAACCATCAAATCCACAATTGCACTCACTTGGTGAGTGACTTTGATAGTTTAAAAATTCATTGATATCTTATTTGTCACCATGTCCTTAATAAATTTGCATATCCGGGCATTTTCTCCAAGGCTTAAATTAATGGCACATTTATAGAGAGACTCTTCGTCATATCAATGAACTTTTCGAATAGATTCTTTCCATTTTTCTTGGAAAGATTTTGAGGATAGGGAGGAAGAGGATTAGGCAATTGTGCCTTAGCTTTTTGCATTATCGGTTCCGGTATGTCAATCACATGATCCCTAGACAGGTTCACATTCTCTTGAATCTCTTCCATCGTGTCATAAATATCAATCTGCACTTCATAATTTGCTTGCACATTATTGTTCGGGATCTCTTCTTCTTCAACCACTTGCTAATCATCCACAAGCTTCCTTTTACTTGAGGTGGGTGCATTCCCACCTAAACTTGTTTTAGTAACAGCCATGATATGCCCCGTAGTACTCCCACCATTAGGGTTCACCACCGTATCACTTGGTAGTGCCCCCTTAGGATGAGAATTTAAATCTTGAGAGATTTGACCCATTTGCCTTTCTATGTTTCGGATAGATGTGTTGTGTGAAGAAAGTTCGGAATCGAAATCGGCATTCTTCTCCATCATTTGCTCGAACATATTCTCAATACAATCCATTTCATTGTTGAAGGAACTAGGACAGTGAGAAGGATAAGGAGGTGGGTTGCTCGGTTGTTGATACATCCGGCGCCTTTGAAAATCTCACCTCCGACTTCCTTGGTTGTTGTTCCACCTGCCTTGGTTTTTTCCTCCCGAATTCCCTTGGTTATTATTGTTGTGGAAACTTTTTTGGTTATTGATTCCACTTCAATTTCCTTGATTGTTGTTATTCCAATTGCCTTGATATTTTCCATTATTCCAATTACCTTGGTTGTTAGAATTCCAATTGCCTTGATTTTTTTAGGTCTCCATCACTGTTGACTAGGGCCTTAGAAGTTATTTATTTTTCCTTGAAAGTTTTTCACATATTGGACCTATTCTTCTTGATCATTGTAAGAATCACCTTGATCAAATCCACCATTGTCTTGCACAAAATTATCCACTCTTTGTTGCACTTGTGGACTTCTTGATCTTCTCTTGTTTACATCATATTGAGTCCCTGCATAGCATTGACTTGCCTCGGTTTTTGTACTTGTTGAAGTTTAGCCTTTGCAAATAGGCTCATGGTGGTTGTCAACTCTGCAATGGATTGCCCATGATCATGTAACTCTTTATGAACATTGTTGTCGGTCAAGCCAACAATAATTTATTAACTCGATTATTCATTTTAGTATCTTGAATTCATAATTTTCCTTCAATTAAATAATCAGAAATAACATTTACAGAGTAAATGATAATATTTTCCCAATTACAATACTGAACAACTCATAAGTACCCCCAAAATCCGGTGTCACAACTGCATGATCCTCAGCTAGGAAGTAAAATAAAATATAACATCTGTCCGGAATACAAAGTAGACAGGAAAAATATAAATAACTCTAAAGGAGACTCTGCGTGCTGCAGACTCGTAACATAGGATGCATCTCACCTAAGTCCCCATAATAACAACGCCTCTGTGCTCACAAGGACATTAGACATATATGAGCCTGCACCGAATGTGCAGCAAGTATAGTATGAGTACGTAAATCAATGCGTACCCAGTAAGTATCTAGTCTAACCTCGAAGAAGTAGTGACGAGGGGTCGATTCCGACACTTAGAATGGGCTAACAAATAATTAAAAAAAATTTGATATTTTATTTAAGCATGGAATACATAACATAGATGAAAATTCAATAATCGGAAATAATCAACAATCTTTTTTACTAATAGAAATTCCCAAATTCTTTTTCATCATTTAAAATTTTATATCTCAAGCCAATAAAGCAAATATCATTTATTTTATTATTTCCAAAGAGAAATCATGCGCAAGTCATGCCGAGGTCGTACGACCCGATCCAACATATAAATATAAATTGTGCACTGCCAAGGGTTGAACGACGCGAACCGTAGATGCATCCATTTAACTTGCCGAGGCAATCGGCTCGCTCCCTTGAGAGCAGTAAAAATTTACCCCGCTTACGGAATATATTTGCGACGTGGTTGAACATAGATTTCTCAAATTATTATAATATTCCTTAATTCTTTTCAAATGAACGTTTCTTAAAATCTCAATTTCCTTAATTTCGATTATTTTCAAGGAAATTTAATAAGCATATTCAATTTCAACTCTTTTCGAGGAAAATATCAAGCACATTAAAATAACAATATCAACAAGGCATGGTGTAAACCTAAAACTACTGGACATAGGAATTACTAGTAGCTACATATGGACTCTCGTCACCTCGTGCGTACATAGCCCTCGCAAATAAGATCACAGAAGAATTCAGTTCATCTATGGGGTTAATTCCCTCTTACAAGGTTAAAAAGGAGACTTACCTCGTCTTTAAGCACACTTTGCGGTCACAATTTCGCTCTAAATCCTCAACTTAGTGTCGTTCAATTCGAAACTAGTCCAACAACGTGCAAATTAATCAAAAATTATACTCCAATGCTTGAAATTTAACAATTTATAAAAATTCCCAACTTTGCTCGAAAAGTTGGCAGTGGGGCCCACATCTCGGAACCCGACGAAATTCACAAACTATGACAACCCATTCTGATATGAGTTCAATCATACCAATTTTATCAAATTTTGATAACAACTTGACCTCCAAATCTTAAGTTTTCGTTCTTGAAAAGTTTTGCAAAGATCTTGATTTCTTCCATGTATATCCAAAATAAATGATGAATATAACCATAGAATCATGAAGTATAACCACTTTCGTATATAGAACACTTACCCCAATCTATATGGTGAAAGTCGCTAAATATCGCTTCAATCCGATCTCCATAGCTCCAAATATGTTAAAAATGGCCAAAACCTCGAAATATAGCTTCTGCCCAGGTGTTTACTCTTCGCAATCGCGGAAAAAGCTATGCAATCGCGAAACACAACCTTTCTCAGCCCAAACTTTTCCCTTCGCGATCGCGAAGAACAAGTGCCCTGGTCTTCGAGACAACCTCTATTATAACAGTCATAACTTTTTGTACAAAACTCCAAATTGCAAATAGTTTAACTTTTTGAAAACTAGACACCAAAGACTACAACTTTCATGCTTTTCTCATCTTCAATTCCTTATAGATTATGATATACAAGCTTCCAAATTCAGGTTTGTGCAACACAAATTTCTTCTTCGCGATTTCCAAACTGTTCCTGGATAGGCTGTAGTATACCAATCATAACTTTTTGTACACAACTCCATATGCCAAATAGTTTGATTTTCTAAATCTACAATATTTATTTTTGGATCATCTCCAAATTCCTTATATATTTCGAGATACAAGCTTACAAAGTCGGCTCAGTGCAAAAGAACTTTCCTCTCCGCAATTACGAATTACTAGCCAATTTCTCCCATTTTACTCATCACGATCGTGGCCAGTTCCCCACGGTCGCATAGCACACTGCCGTAGCCGAAACCCAGCAGCAAAAATGGCCTAAAAATTATCAGAAACACACCCGAGGCCCCTGGGACCCTGTCCAATCACACAAACCAGTCCCATAACATAACACGGACCTGCTCGAGGCCTCAAATCACATCAACCAACATCAAAATCATGAATCGTTCCCCAATTCAAGCTTAATGAACTTTAGAACTTCAAACTTCTACACTTGGTGCCAAAACCTATCAAATCACGTCCGATTGACCTCAAATTTTTCACACAAGTCACATTCGACATTACGAAACTACTCCAACTTCCGGAATCGGAATCCGGCCCGATATCAAAAAGTCCACTCCTGGTCAAACTTCTCAAGAACCTTTAAATTTCTAACTTTCGCCAAATGACCTACGGATCTCCAAATCCACATCCAGAAGTGCTCCCAGTACCAGAATCACCATACGGAGCTATTCCCAAACTCAGAATCCCAAACGGGCATCGACAACATCGAAATGTACTTCAACCCAAATTTATGAAATTCTTCAAAAATGCCAACTTTCCACAATAGGCACCGAAACGCTCTCGGGTCATCCAAAACCCGATACAGACATTCGCCCAAGTCCAAAATAATCATACAAGCTTGTTGGGACCTTCAAATCCCGATTCCGAGGTTTACTCAAAAATCAAACTTTAGTCAATTCTTTCAACTTAAAGCTTCCCAAATGAGAATTTTCTTTCCTAATCAACTCTGAACTTCCCGAAATTCAATTCCGACCACGCGTACAAGTCATAATACCTTAAGTGAAGCTGCTCAAGCCCTCAAACCGCTGAATGATGCGCTAGAGCTCAAAATGACTGGTTTGGTCATTACATTCTCTCCCACCTAAACATATGTCGCCCTCGAACGTGCTAAGAACTGCTCCGGAGTTTTCCAAAATCGAAATTTAACACCTCGTGCGCCTACCCGTGCTACCACAATCTAGCTGAGCACATTACCTCGATCAAACCTTAAAATCCTTCCTTTTATCTAGTCAAATAAGCCTTAGAGCCAAATTCCAACATCTGAAATTTTCTACTAGGTATGTTCCAACATACGAACACCTTATCCATCACTACACGTGTACCAATACATAATTGTACACTCTCACTGACACACCTCATGAAGCATATAAGTCTCGTTTCAGCTCTCTCAAAACTGTCACGACATATGAGATGCGTAAAAACTCATAACCCCCTGCCGAATCACAATTCATGAAGTCTCTCCTCTCGACAAGAACCATTACTTCATTCTGGACTGAATATCGATATTTACTCTATAATGTGCCTCACATAAATCTGATCGCACTGATCCCAGTTCCAATAATCTCGTTTCATCCAGTACAAGCTGCTTAGGCAATAAGCCACCTCAGACACTGCCAAAAGTCTTATATGATTCCCCAATGAGCCAACAAGCTACAAACGCGAATGTGATACATAAGGAAACGAACTCTAGAAGGAACTACTCAACCCATGTAACTAATTTAAACAACCGAAAAGATGTTATGAACCGTTCTTAGAAAATGAGAAGCAAAACGCACAATAATAGATATGGAAAACTATACTCAACATCACACTGTTGTGGCGTGCAACCCGATCCACACATGATACCGTTGTAGCGTGCACCCCTATCCGACCATGATAGCCGTGGCGGCGTGCTACCCGATCAAAATAACATACCCGTGGTGGCGTTCCACCCGATCCACAAATAATAATCTATATGGAAATACTTACCGAGCTAAAATCGTCCTAACTACGAAATACACGAATATCAACCACAAGCACGCGAAGAGCATAATTCAAATATTGGGGAGACGGTTAGCGCCATACGCTACGCAACTCAAGCACAACTATGGTCCAATAAATAACCTATATCTTGAGAGCCATCCTTGTCAGTACCCAAACTGATGGGCCACAACGGGTACCCGGGACCCTACTCAATCGAGTACCTATGTAACGTATCTTTCGTATCATACTATTACAGGTAAATAAGCCAGAGCTGCTATCATGAGATACATAGAATAAAACATGGGAAAATACCCGACATAGAATAACTCATCCTGATATAAAGACATACATACGAGACATACGGGCCTATAATGCCAACATGACCATTTGTAAACTCAACACATAGGCTGACAAGGCCATAAAAGCATCCGTATACATGACATATGTCTACAGACCTCTAAGATTACATACTTATCACAAGGTCGGGGCAGGGCCTCGCCAGATAGATCAATACGTGTCTAAATCATACTGACCAAACAAGTCACTCCGAAGTAAATGGAACGCACCAACATCTTCCGCTGAGCTGATAGCCTACTTGGAGGACTCTTGACCTATCTATCGGAACCTGTGGTCATCAAAACGCAGTGTCCCCAGGCAAAAGGGATGTCAGTATGAATAATGTACCGAGTATGTAAGGCTCTTAAATAAGTAGATAAAAGACATGGAAGAGATATAGAGTACATGACTGAGCCTGTAAGTCTGGACAACCCTGTAAATCATGAAATACTTAGTGTTGTGCATACGTGTATGAATGTCATGTTGTGCATAGGTATATGTGTTCATAACATCATCAAGCCTATGAGGGAATCCCATCATATTATCTCGGCGACTGTGGGCAAATCATCAACATCTACCAGCTGATCAGGTGGTGATGCGTATATAACACCGTAACATTTTCCATAGCTCATATACATATATATACGCGTATATAACACCATCTGACCATAGGTCAATGTATATATATAAATGCATAAGAAATACGTTAATAAGATTTTCTAGGAATTCCATAAAAATCAATATACCTTTCGGATAACATTATCAAACACGTATTTTTCTAGGACCCATGAGCAGACGATAATAATAATCCACATGGGGGATCGAGAATATAGACACCCCTAGTATTTCTATGAATATAGCAATTTATGGAAACTGTGTGTTTGCTCGTTTCTTCTGTATAATTTGGATCATGCCAAAAATAAAGAAGGGGTAGCCTTTACATACCTAGAGTAGTGAAAATCCGTATAATATTCTTGGAAAGGATTGCACCGTACTCCTTTAGAACAGCAAAATTTTACGTTGCTATGGTTCTAACAATTCTTGTTTGAATTGTTTGGTTGCAAGAATTTAGTTGAAAGTTTTTTTTTTGGATTGCGTTTAGCTTATGTTCATGAAGAATATTGTAGAATGTTTGGTTGCAAGGATTTAGCTTCTGTTTTTCTTTGGTTCCAAGAATTTAGCTTCAGTTCATAAGAACGTTTTTTTTTTTTTTTGTCCAAAATCAAATGAACCAAAGACTTGTAATAAGTGTTAAAGTCCTATTTCCTTAGGTAACCACCTAAGGATAATGACTACTTAGTCATATGTATTGATAGTGGCTTACTGCCACGTTTTTTTTTT
>ML412775.1:65718-97027 GCA_005239525.1 Nicotiana knightiana | reverse complement strand
GGGGGGGAGGACTAATCTTATCCACTAATTTTATTAATTAACTGGGTAATATCCCGTTACCCAGTAATTAACCAATTACCCGTATAATTAAGAATTATCTCAAATTACTTAAAATACTACTCACTTTTCACATACCTTATACACCTTACTATCTTGGTCATGTGGTACCTTGCATAGCACTAGCTCATAAATACCGAGATCTTTAGCTCTGGCCGTATTTTATCCCAACGTGCCAAACTTGGACGAAAATTCATTTTTTTTAGTTGCTTCCCCTCTCACCTTCACGAATTTACTTATTACTTGTTTGAAATAGCATAATCCTTCAGTCTCCAAATAATTTTTTTTTTCCTTGGACTGATGTCAATTACCTTACGAGAAATTCAACGTACAATACTACAGAGTGCAACGTCGTCGTAATTTAATAGTGCGAAGCGTAACATCATCGTAATGTAATACTGCAAGGCATAATATCGGCATAATATTGCGGGGCGTAACAATCCTGCTCTCACAACACCACAAATTACACGGGATCTCAACACGAGTGAGAATAATCCAACCGCCTCACAACCAACATGGCACAATAGAGATATCACGGAATGGCTGACGACATAAATAACATCCAAGTCCTGGAGACTCCTCCATAAACAACGCTAAGCTAAAATGAACCCATTCGACCTGATATAGAGCCCACATTCACATTTAGATCCACCCACGGACCTCAAGCTGATTCTGACTGTGCCGCACTGGGCTAATTACCTTTAAAGGATCCACACTAACCCTTTTTCCCGTGACTCAAGAACAACCATCAAATCCGGAACAAACTTTCGCATATCACAACCAAGTGAACCGAGCACCCCTCAAGCATTAATTCACACATTAGAGATAGTACCACATCCTCCATACTTGGTTTCAATCTTTAATAAATCAAGTGACTACATATCACACTTATACAATCTTCCCATGGGATACGCTCCACGACCTTCCGCACCAGGTAACAATTTTGCAGATCCATACCACTGACCGTAATTATGCTGTAAAATGAATCGGGAATCTGCAAATCAGTACACCAAGCCTCTTACACAGGACACCGATCTTAGGTGACGCTAAAGACAATACCAGCACACTCTAAACATCTGAATTCTTCGCTACTCATCCGAGCTCTTGAAATTCTTGTAGACATCAGTTGCAACCTTGATCCTCAACTTCCAATTCCCATGCCGCTCACTACACCTAACATACCAATATGTGAGAGTACAAGAATTCTATCATAACTCCTGATCCACTAATAGAATGAACTGTCCATCGTATAGAAACCTTTCATTTAACTCATTTTCAAGAGAACTATAGCCACACAAGGGTGAATTCCCATAACCGCAGAAAATACAATCCTCTAGTAGTGGTCTAAACCACCATAACTCTTCCGCGATCTATCTACACATAACAGTCCATAATACTCGAATGCCTCCAGATAAAATAAATTACGGCAGCCGTCAAGCCTCGCTTGTATCGCCACAAATCCCATGCATAACTTAACAACACTGAAGGGACTGATCATTGCCACCATCATGCCAATTCAACCATTGTTAACCGGTCTGACTTCTTTTTATTTACTCTAGACTTGACCTAGGAATAATAGTAGCTCCATTCAAAACATAACGAACCCAAAGCCGCGCTCATCCTGAGTGACCTTATTTCACGAGACCACGTTGTCCCAAAACCCACGAACCATCTCATATACTCCTTGTGCGCATATTCGCGTCTTCAATTGGTACACCCACTCTGATAATTTCTCCATGAATCCGAAGTTATTTTCTCCCATTCCTCCAATGCTACACCGTAGACCAAAGATAATATAGAACACTCCAAGCCCCTTTCATAATCCGATGCAAAAGCTCGATACTTAACCATACCGCACTTAAATTTTTATTCCACTAGGACAATTGTTGACAGTCGCCCACTCCGAGTTAGTCCTAAATATAATCAACTCCAAGGCTTCACTAGCACATGAATACCCTCTCAAAGAAGCACCCGGTTGGATCACTTTCCTTGTACATCACATCTACACGAATCATAAACCCTAAGTCTTCCCAAATCCTGAACATGAATCGATAAGGCCAATTATAACACGCATTCCTCAAATCCTTTGCTCAAATTACCACTGATGTTCTCTTTCCTTAGTCGTAATAACCCACCAATATGTCGATAATCAGAAACCTTACAAGTAGATAACCATGCAATCCAATCGTAGGCGGTGGGGGCTCTCCCACTTAGCTTGAAGCTAATATTTCATAACCCTGGAACCTACCAAGATTCCTTCTTCTTCATTGGCACGACCTCGCACAATCGACCAGCCAAATTCCTCAAAATCTTCCTATTAACTATTTAATGAGCGCTCTGAATCACTAGGCACATTCACATATTCGACCTCTTACTGGATAGCCAATAGAATTCGTCATGGAAGTTTCGTCAACACCACGTAACCACTAACCTATTCATAGGAGATAACCCACATGTGGAAATTTCATGTCGGCATCTTCCAATGACGATGCACTGAGTACAATTACTACGAAACACTAAACCATCTCGAGCCTGTGCTCGTTCACCGGTTATACAAATCCGTCCACTCCCCGTTAACATCAACTAAAAGTGCGACAAAACATTCCAATCTGAAGTCACGTTGCATCCCACTTCATATCAAGCAACTCATTTCTATCGTATACAATCTTCCTCAGTATAGTAGCCAATATTCCAAATTAAGTCCATAGACCTAGTCACTATCCATCATGAATCCCAAAACACCCTAAACTTTCCTCAAGGCATGCAACTATCCTACCACAGAACCCATATGCTACTCTCCCTCATTGGTCAACCCTCTCCTTTAAGCAACTACTCGACTTTCGTCTCTCACACTTGCCCTTCTAGAAATTTAATCACCACAAGGCACCTCCCACATATCCTTCCTCATCCTCTGCTGCCCAGTTGTTTCCTTAAATCAAAATCCATCTCTGTAGCACTTGAACCAATAGATCGCTACCAACTTTAAAGCCTCTTCAAAGATCATCCTTCTCGAAGCATCAACACTATGAACACCGATTCGATCCTAAACCACTGCACACCATGATCTCTGATAACCATTTCGGCACAATTTCACAATATTCTGCCCCAAAGGCGAATGGAAGAAGACCATAACACTGGCGAACTTAACGCATTCAACAAAGATGACGACACCACATTACATACAAAAATTCCACCACGCTCAAAAATACCAAGTCTCGTTGCTCCATCAACCCAAACCTGAGCATTCATAGTATGATTGTCTTTCCTCCGCCGGAACTAAATGTTGAACCTCTAAGCCGTGAACTATGAAATCCTCCTATCAATTCATTCATGTCGCGGTCCATAAATAAGCATCCTACCATTACACCAAGACTTCACGATAACAACGCACGAATCATTTTAAAAATCAGTGCCAAACTTGAAAAACATCGGCAATACTGGTACTGAGCTGGAATGACAGAACATCCTTCCGGAAGGCGAAGACAATAGCCCAATCAATTATGCAGGGAGAAACATCCTGCACCACTTCTGTAGTACCATTACAATTACTCGATCCCCAATTGATAATAAGTGCTTCACGTCGCATAAGATTGAATATGAAAGACATAAAGGCATAAGCCTTGAAGGAATCAAATCACACGATGATGAATCAAGAAGGGAAGTTCTCTTAACAACCCTATAGCCTCTCGAAGATAAGTACAGACGTCTCCGTACCGATCTGCAAGACTCTACCAGACTTGCTCATGACTCGTGAGACCTAAGTGAACTAATGCTCTGGTACCATGTTGTCACGACCCAAAATCCATTAATGGTCTTGATGGCGCCTAACATCGTTGTCAGGAAAGGCAACAATAATTCATTAACTCGATTATTCATTTTAGTATTTTGAATTCATAATTTTCCTTCAATTAAATAATCAGAAGTAAAATACACATTAAATAATAATACTTTCCCAATTACAATACTGAAAAATTCATAAGTGCCCCCAAAATCCGGTGTCACATGTGCATGAGCCTCAGCTTGGAAGTAAAATAAAATACAGCATCTATCCGTAATACAAAGTAGACAGGAAAAATATAAATAAATCTGAAGGAGACTCTGCGTGTTGCGGATTCATAACATAGGATTTAGCTCACCTAAGTCCCCGTAATAACCACGCCTCTGTGCCCACAAGGCCACTAGACATATATGAACCTGCACAGAATGTGCAGCAAGTATAGTATGAGTATGTAAATCAACGCGTACCCAGTATGTATCTAGTCTAACCTCGAAGAAGAGTGACGAGGGGTCGACTCCGACACTTACTATGGGATAAAAAATAATTAAAAAATGCCTATATTATATTTAAACATGGAATACATAACATAGCTGAAAATTCAATAACCAAAAATAATCAACAATCTTTTTACTAATAGAAATTCCCAAATTCATTTTAATCATTTAATAATTTATAACTCAAGCCAATAAAGCAAATATCAATTATTATTAGTTCCAAAGAGAAATCATGTGCAAGTCATGCCGAGGTAGTACAGACCGATCCAACATATAAATATAAAATATGCACTACCGAGGGTCGAACGACGCGAACGATAGATGCATTTATTTAACCTGCCGAGGCGATCGTCCTGCTCCCATGAGAGTAGTGGCAATTTACCCCATTCGCGGAATATATTTGTGACGCGGTTGAACATAGATTTCTCAAATTGTTATAATATTCCTTAGTTCTTTTCAAAAAGACAAAATTCAAATGAAAGCTTTTTAAAATCTACAATTCCTTAATTTTGACTCTTTTCAAGGAAATTTAATAAGCATACTCAATCTCAACTCTTTTCGAGGCAAATAATAAGAACAATCAAATAAAAATATCAATAAGGAATGGTGTAAACCTAAAACTACCTGGACATAGGCATAACTAGTAGCTACATACAGACACTCGTCACCTCATGTGTACCATCCGAAATGTGAGCACACATGAATTCAATTCACTTATGGGGTTAATTCCATCTTACAAGGTTAGAAAAGAGATTTACCTCTTCTTAAAGCCCACTTTGCGGTCACAGTTTTTCTCAAAAACCCCAACTTGGTGTCGTTCAATCCGGAACTAGTAAACAACGTGCAAAATTAATCAAAAATTATACTCCAATTATTGAAATTAACAATTTATAAAAATTCTCAACTCCACACGAAAAGTTGGAAGTGGGTCCCATGTCTCGGAACCCGACAAACCTCATAAAATATGACAACCCATTCCGATACGAGTTCAACCATACTAATTTTATCAAATTCCGATAACAACTTCACCTCCAAATCATAAATTTTCGTTCTTGAAAGGTTTTACAAAGATCTTGATTTCTTCCATTATATCCAAAATAAATGATGGATATAACCATAGAATCATGAAGTATACCCACTTTCGGATATAGAACACTTACCCCAATCCATATGGTGAAAATCGCCTCAACAATCACTTCAATCCGAGCTCCATTGCTCCAAATATGTTAACATGGTCGTAACCTCAAAATATACCTTTTGCCCAGCTATTTACTATTCGCGATTGTGGAAAACGCTATGCAAGTGACGCCAAAACTTTTCTCAGCCCAAAATTTTCCCTTCGCGGTCGCGAAGAAAAAGTGCCCAGGTCTTCCAGAAAGCCTCTAGAATAACGGTCATAACAATTTGTACAAAACTCCAAGTTGCAGATTATTTAACTTTTTGAAAACTTTACACCAAGAACTACAACTTTCACACTTTTCTCATCTACCAATTCCTTAAAATATACAAGCTTCCAAAGTTAGGTCACTGCAATACAAATTTCTTCTTCGCGATTTCCAAACTCTTCCCGAATAGGTTGTAGTATACCAATCATAACGTTTTGTACATAACTACAATTTCCAAATAGTGTGATTTTCTGAAATTTAGATACAAGGGGTGACAACATTTATTTTTGGATCATCTCCAAATTCCTTATAGATTGCAAGATACAAGCTTCCAAAGTCGGGTCAATGCAACAGAAACATTCCTCTCCGCAATCGCAAATTGTCTTCCGCAATCGCGAATCACTGGCCAATTTATCCCATTTTATTCATCGCGATCACGGCCAATTCCCTGCAGTCACATCTCACACTACTGTAGCCAAAAACCAGTAGCAAAAAATGGCCTAAAAATTGTCTGAAACCACCCCGAAACACACCTGAGGCCCCCATGACCTCGTCCAATCACACAAACCAGTCTCATAACAGAACATAGACCTGCTTGAGGCCTCAAATAAAATCAAACAAAATCGAATCATGAATCGCACCCAAATTCAAGCTTAGTGAACTTTAGAACTTCAAAGTTCTACATTCAATGTCGAAACCTATCAAATCAGTCCGATTGACCTCCAATTTTGAACACAAGTCACATTCGATATTACGGACCTACTTCAACTTCCGAAATCGAAATCCGACCCTGATAGCAAGAAGTCCACTCCCGGTCAAACTTCTCAAGAACCTTCTAATTTCTAACTTCCGCCAAACGACCCCGAAATGATCTATGGACCTCCAAATCCACATTCAGACGCGCTCCAAATACTAGAATCACCATGCGGAGCTATTCCTAGACTCAAAATCCCAAACGGTCATCGATAACATTGAAATGCACTTCAACCCAAATTTAGGAAATTCTTCCAAAACTTCAGCTTTCCACAATATGCGCTGAAACGCTCCCAGGTCATCCAAAACCTGATCTGGAGATACACCCAAGTCCAAAATAATCATAAGAACCTGTTGGGACCTTCCAATCCCAATTCCGAGGTCGTTTACTCAAAAATCAAACCGTAGTCAATTCCTTCCAACTTAAAGCTTCCCAAATGAGAATTTTCTTTCCAAATCAACTCCGAACTTCCCGAAATTCAACTCCGACAATGCGTACAAGTCATAATACCTGAAGTGAAGCTGCTCAAGGCCTCAAATATCTGAACGATGTGCTAGAGCTCAAAATGACCGGTCGGGTCGTTACACAAAATATCAAATGCTTCCTCAAAAGGCGTAGTCATGAATTTCCAACCAGCAAGTTGATTCACAACACATTGGTTGGTGGTATTGATACCCCGATAGAAAGTTTGATGAATCATGTTCTCCTTCATGTCTTTTTTGGGGAACTCTTTCACCATTATTCTATACCTTTCCCATATCACGTGTAGTAGTTCATTGGGCTCTTGCTTGAATTCTAGAATTTCATTCCGAAGAATAGCCATGGGACCAGGAGAGAAGTCCTTTGAAATAAATTTCTCCGCTAGTTCAACCTAAGTACGAATGGAATGATTTGGCAAACGTTCCAACCAATCTAAAGCTTTCCCTTATTGAGAGAAGGGAAAAATCCTTAGCCTCAAAGCATCCTCGGTGACATTTGTTAGTTTGCTCCCCCAACAAGTATCAACGAACCCCTTAAAGTATTTATATGCATTATGACCCGGTGCATCGGTGAAGAACCCTCGTTGCTCGAGAAAAGTGAGCATAATGTTTGTTATTTGAAAGTTTCCCGCCCTTATAGAGTGTGGAGCCGCTCGTGGTGGAGGTGGGGGTGGAATGGGCACATTGTCTTGAGGCAGTCGGCCTCGTCTGTTGGCTTGAGGTTCAAGAGGGACCTCATCTATTTGATCATCCCCAATGTCCGCATCCCCCACAGCTATGTTTTTTAGCTCATTGCTTGCCATGATTACACCTATAATACTCACATGTTAGTAACAACGAAGGAAAAGAATATATCCCAAAAAGCACCTAAATATATAGCTAACACCATTTTTTAGCTCCCCGGCAACGGAGCAAAAAATTGATGTCGTCCAATTTCACTCATCTATTTGAGGTTATGAAAATGATCGATGCAATAGTAATATCCAACAAGAGTCGGGGTCGAATTTCGTAGGGATCTATAAGAATGGGTGTTAGTAGTATATATCTTAGCACGTGAGTTTGTATATCTAAATTTCCACTTCCGCAATATTTGATTTTGTTTGAAAATCTAAATTAAACTATGATTGGGATTTAAAATGAAATTAGGAAATTTTTTTTGTTGTTTTTCGAATGATATAAAAGGCCTAGGGTTGTGACCTTCGCCTAGGTGTTTGCCTAAAGGGTTGTAAACTTTAAAGCTTGTGTTATTAGTCGGGGTGTATTATAGCTATCAACACATCTTGGTCAAAGAGTGATTTTGCCCAATTTGACTTTCTCAAGTCCAAATGGTATTGAACAAAATGGTTGATAAGAAGCTCAAGTCGGGTTTTACTATCTCTAGGTTCAACCCTTTAATTGGTCTTATCAATCTCTCGATTGACCCAATTTCTTGCTAACCAAGTTTTCATAAACTAAGTCTCTCTTTCTCAAGTAGAGACCAAGTCAAATAGGCATGAAATAAAGTTTGCACCCATTAATTCTTCAAATAAAATCAAGAATAATGCTAGATAATAAACACCCAACCATAAACAAGCAATAAATCAAACACTCATTAAATTTACACACTAGGGTTGGGTCACAATCCTAGTAAAATATAGCTACTCATGCTTAAATTGGAAGAATAAGAGCAGAAATCATAATTAAACCTTTATTGATAATTAAAATAATGAAACCAATGTTTAAAAAGCTCAAAATAGCAAAAACTACTAAAAAGAGTAAAAGAAATCGTCTACTTTAGCAGATAATGTCCAAAGTTAACCTAAAAAGTGAAACTCTTCAATTTATACAGGGCTGGAATATAAAGACAAAAATGCCCTTCCGGAGGTTCTGCGAGCGCACAATTCCACGGGCGGTCCGCACTTTTCTTCAGCTTGATAGAATTGGAAATCTGTGGCTGCATAATTCTGAACGGGGGCTACACTGCCCTCTTTCTGCCGTTTGCACAATAATGTTTGCGGCCACACCTTGTTCTTATGCGGTCCACACAAATGTGTCTGCGACCGCGTAGCTCTTCTTTTGTGGCCGTAAAATAATTATGCGGTCCGCACTTGTGTTACACTTGAGGTGCAGGTTCTCTAAACTTTTACTCTGACCCAGCTTCTGCGGCCGCACAATTTATGTGCAGACTGCACTTCGCACATTTCTTTGATGGGAGTTTCTTCACAACCTGAGGCCGCAGATTATATTCTACGGTCCGCACTTCTGAGCTTCTGTGCCTGTTTTTGTCCTTAAGTTCATATTACTCCTTCTTGAGTTGGATTTTATCTAATGAGCTGATCTTCCGATTTTCCTACAATTAAGAACATTTCATCAATTTTTGGGAACGCAATTAAGCGCTTTTGGATTAAATCGAAAGCTAAAGGCGCTAATAAGTAATCAAAATCTCCATTTATCACCTGTCACCTGGTAGAATTCAATGAAGTATATTCTATAGCATTAAGTGCACGTCCATTACAAATAATACGGCATTCACCGGCTATTGTTATACATTCTTCAAGGATCCTCATAATTGTCATTTAAGAGGGGCTTGATCCTAGGACTTTGTTCTCTAGGTGCAACTATAAATAGTGAGTTCTACCATCATTGTAAAGGATACAATTTTTTTTACAAACAGACACTACACTTTGTTCAAAGCTCAATAACATTTTACTTTCTCACTTATTTATATTATTCTTACTGTCACTGGAAGCTCTGTTCTCGGGCTCAAGATCTCTATTGTCTTATCTCGATTTTAACGCTAAGTCTTACATTTTTGTTTAATTCATTTATCATTTTAGGATCAAATCGATTCACTTGTCTATAAATCACATATAAATTCAACTCTACCATTTTACGAGTAAACAGTTGACAAAATACTACTTACTAGTTATATAAGCAATATTTGAGTCAACGTAGACGGGACAATACGATAAAATCTATATCAAAATAATATTGCGGCTACAGCTAGCTTATAGGGTAATTTATCTTATTAAATCACTTAACCATGATAAATTAATACCGTTTGATATAAACATCAATTGCTAGGAAATTTCATCGACGAGTTCTATTGACCTCTACCCAACCTGTCATCAATCTCTAGAGAAAGCATTGTATGATAACTGAATTTCTTTTATACAACTATTTCCGCATTAACTATTGGATCAAAAGTCAGAAATGATAATTTTTATATAAATAAATAAATTTCCTCATCTCCAGCTGGCTGAGGTTGCCCAGCTAGAGAAGAGACCATACTTCGTGCTACTATACTGTTTCAATTTGTAATCTAATCATGATTTTCTTAAATATAATTTAAATATTAGTAGTTTTTATGTGTTTCCAACTATTTAAATTAATTTTCTTTTACATAATTTAAAAGAACTATGTTCGACTTAACACGAAAATTAAAATACTTTAACCCTTATACTAGAAATTTTGCCATATGAAATGAAGTTGAAGGTGTTTTTCCTATAAAGAATTCAAGCTAAGGAGAAGATGACTTTCTGTGGATCCAAATTATGACTCGACACAATAGGAAGTCTCAAGATTGATTATTGTACCAGCGCAATCACGAAGAGATCGATGGAAATTCTAAGATGCCTCAGTCTGAACATTGTCACACCGCGATTGCGGCAAAATTTCTAAAAGTAGCGCAAAACTAGCACGGTCACGCAGTTGCTGCCCCGATTCACATTAGATTTTCTTATTGATTTTAGGCTCATTAAACAAGTAAGTTTGGAGAACGCTTGAGATATATAAAGGGACTAAAATTGGGGAATCTTTTCTATTTGCTTTGTGTGTGTATACGGGTAAAATTGGGGATAGAGAATACCTCGATTTCACAGTGAAGAAAAAGAAAAGAGGACATGGACGCATGAGACTGAAATCGATGCTGGGAATCTTTCATATCGAGAACCATGAAAGAAGAACGATGTGTTCATCACCTGTCATGATAAAGCCAATGCTCCTCGGACCCACAATGAGTTCTACAACCTCGGGAAACATGGTAAATGGTTACCCACAATAGATAAAGGGTTGTAATATTTGTACCTAACCGGATATCACGGTGCGTATCTCGCTCGATGTCGGTTACGGATCAGTAATTAATGAGAAAGGAAGATTTTTACCTTTTTTAGACTTTTACTAGGGATGAAACTCTCCTACTACATAAAGGGAAGGTTTTTTCTTTTGATGTGCACATTATAACATGCAAATCAAGGCAATACAAATTCATTTTCTGCTTTCTAGATATTGAAAAACTTCTTACTTAACTGGTTTGTTCTTCATTCGCAATTGGGTTCGAACCAAGGGTGCGATCAAGGGCAAAACTACTGTTCAACGTAGGTTCGGTCTAGGCCGTAACATTAAAATTGGTTGATCATTCATTTTGTCTTTAACTCGTGTGTCTAATATTCTTGACTATTTGTGTTGAATCAATCCACGTATCCTTGAAACCACGCACAAGTTTAATTATTATCCGATTTAAGGGTAAAAAGTTTGGTGCCCACCGTGGGGCTAAGGATAATAGTGGTGGTGATTTGATACAAATCTCCATAATACACTCTATTTTACGCTTTTTCATTAAAGTCTTAATTTCAGGTCAGCTTAAAAATGTCAAATTCTTTGTCTGCCCACTTGAACGTTGACATTGAGTCTAATCATCATGGAGAAAACAATAATCTGGTACCTAGCAACAAGGAGCCTCCTATTGATCCCAATGGAGTCCTAGTTTCCAATTCGATCGATGCTAACTCACAAGTGGCCATCAACGTCAATCTGCCAACTAATCTCAAAAATAGCATTCACGGGGGACTGCGACCAATAGCTCGAGAAGCGCTCGAAGGCGAAGGTATTGGGATAAGCCTACGTTAATATTTGAAATGTTGCAAGCCCAACAGGCGGCGATAGAGCAGCTACATAATCAAATCCACGCCCCTAGCAGGGTTGAGCCCGAACAATCCCGAGAAAACATCTGAAGAAACGAACAGATCATCGAGAGACCAGGTGAAGCTAAGCCTAGGGTCAATCCCGAAATAATGAAAATGCTTGAAGCATTAAATAAGCGAGTAGAGTCAGACGAGAAGAAAATCGAGGCCAATGACAAGAAGGTGGAAACATACAATTCCAGGGTTGAGCAAATTCTGGGAGCACTCCTGATATGAGAAGGGCCGGAGTCCAAAAACTTTATCCAGAATCCTTTTCATCTGAGTATGGCACCGAAGCTAATCCCTAAGAGGTTCAATTTTCCCGATATCCCAATATAACGGAACCACGAATTCGAATGAGCATGTGACCTCATATACATGCGCAATCAAATAGAACGACTTGGAAGACAATGAAATTGAGTCGATATTACTAAAAAAGTTTGGGGAGACATTGTCCAAATAAGAACTGATATGGTATCACATCTTAACCCCAATTTCCATTGAATTTTTTTCTATGCTTGTAGATGCTTTCGTAAAGGCCTATGTCGGGGTCGTCAAAGTCGAGACAAGAAGTCAGACCTTTTCAAGGTTACACAAAGAGACAACAAGATGCTCGGGGAGTTCGTGTCAAGGTCCCAGATGGAACATATGGATCTACCTCCGCTTGCAGATGAATGGGTTGTCCAAGCATTCACTCAGGGACTTCAACCCTAAAGTTCCTTGGCCTCTCAACAGCTAAAATAGAATTTGGTAGAATACCCGACGGTGACTTTGCCGACGTCCACAACAAATACCAGCCAAATATCAGGGTAGAGGACCACCAACTCAGAGCTCCTTCTAGATCTATGTACCCCATCAGGGCCGATTACAGGTCCAAGAGATACGTGGATCATGTGCCAATACCGGTTTGGGATCGGTACCAACCATACAGTAGGGACTGAAGGGGAAATGGATTCGGGCGTCACCCCATAAAAATGAGAAGAAAATCGATCGACGACCCGGTAGCCAAGATCTGATGAGTAAAAATGGTTTTGACAGGCTGCTTGGGGGAAGGGAAGCACCGAGATTATCAGAGTATAACTTCAATGTTGATGTTGTCAGCATCGTGTCAGCCATCGGGCGAATCAAAGAGACTAAATGGCCCCGACCATTGTAGTGTGACACTACCCAAAGAGATCCTAACTTGACGTGTAAGTATCACGACACTCATGATCAAAGGATCGAGGATTACCAAACAATCGAGAGAAGAAGTTGCCTGCTTATTCAATAACGGGCACCTCCGAGAATTTTTAAGTGATCGAGCTAAAAACCACTTTAGAAACAGGGACGCCAACAAATACGTAAAATAAAAGGATCCTCAGCACGTCATCAACCTGATCATCAGAGGGGTTGATGTCCTCCAAGGGACAACGATAAAGCTCACTAAAGTATTTATCACAAGGTAAAACGCACTCGAGATTACGTTCTAGAGGAACCATTTCGTTTATCGATGAACATGCCGAGGGCATCGTAGAACGTCAAAATGATGCACTGGTAATATCTTTACTTATCAATAAATCTCGAGTTTAATGTGTGTTGATTGATCTAGGTAGCTCGGCCAACATCATCAAGTTGAGGGTCGTAGAACATTAGGGTTTACATGACCAAATAGTGCCAGAAGTCCGGGTGTTGAACGAATTCAATATGGCATGAAAAACCACTAAAGGGGAGATTACACTACTGGTGAACACTATCGGGATGATCCAAGAAAAAAAGTTCTACGTGATCGATGGGGATATGATGTATAACGCCCTATTCAGAAGGCAGTGGGTTCACAACATAAGGGCGGGCCCCTTGATCTTGCACTAGGCAATGAAATTTCGTACATCGGCGGGAGTCAAGAGGATCTACAAAGAGCAGCCGGCTGCAAAGGAGATATTCACACTCGACTAGATAATCCTGGTGCCCAAAATTTTGACATCAAAGAATGCGGAGCTGACCAGAAAGGAAGAAATTAAATAGAAATCTTTGATGCCAGTCTCGATCGAACCGGAGGAACGAGGAATAGATGAGGAGGATGATTACACAATTTCGAGATCTTTCATAGCTCCTAATGACATCGGCACCACCAAATCAATGGTCGAAGAGGTATAGCAATGCATATTAATCAAACACCTACGTGATCAAAAGGTATACATGGGCACGAGATTAACCCCGAGCTCAGGAGAAAGTTCATTGATTTTCTTAAAGCTAATATAGATTGTTCGCTTGGTCCCATCTTGACATAACATGTATCTCATTGAAGGTAACTACTCATAAAACTGAGTTTGGACCCAAAGTTCTATCCGGTTAAGCAGAAGAGGAGAACAGAATCCGAGGTCAAGCATACGTTCATCAGTGCAGTTGATGTCCGCCAACTGAGATCCCCTCCGTACGCTAGACGAGATTTTCAGTGTTGTACGGGAAAACCAATGTTAAGAACAATTGCGAGAAAATATATGAGAATTGAAAGAAATCTTGATTGCATTAATGAAAGCTATTACAAAAGTAGGCAATGTCGTGTCGAGCGGGAGAGACACCAGTACAGAGAATTGCTTGCTATAAAGTTTTTGATTGCTTGATCCCCCCTAATAATGCTTAAAAAAATAAACCAAAGTTACAAGACTAGACCTAAATAAGCTAGACAATCATAATGGAAATACATGGAATAAAACTACTATATATTTACAAAGAAAATGACTTATTTTTCTACAAAGTAGAAATAGGTCTGTTGTCAGCAACTTTGTCTTAGGCATCACAATCTGCGCGTGTGGCGACTGCGCGCGCGGCGCTGTTGGTAGCAGCATGTGGCTGGGCATTGGCAAGGGATACTGGTGGGGCTACAGAGGAACATGCGCCCTTGTCACTTGGCACGGCGAAGACCACGGGGCCATCAGTGGTTCTAGGCGTTGGGAGGCTTGTCAGGGCGCCACAGGGCGCATCCAAGGGGTCATAGGGCATGGATGGAAAGCCACCCATGACATTCTCCCCACCTGAGTTGGTGACGTCCTTGGCGCCTTACTTGCAAGATAATCTTCAATTAGGCTCTAATAGGCTTTGAGGTTCGTTCCCCTCTCCCAAGTATTCTCCTCAGCATCAGAACCTTGTTATTTCACCAAAAACTCTATGTGATCCTTCCTTGAGGCGTGAATCACCCGATCATCAACTATGGCTTCAGCACACCTTTTCCCATTTGAATTGGGGCCTTCAATACTGGGTATTGTGAGTTGGCTCCGTGAAGGGTCCTCCATGCCTTCCCGAAAAGGTTTCAGAAGGCTGACATGGAAGAATGGATAGATTTTCCACCAAGCTGGGGTATCCACCCGGTATGCAACTTTCCCAATGCGTCTTTCGATGGACAAGGGTCCAATGTATTTTTGCAACAGGCAAAGGTCATGGACCCCTGCAAAAAAGTACCGCTTTGTAATTTTGACCATCACTTTGTCTCCTAATTTGTATTCAACAAAGCGACGATTTTCATCAGTATGCCTCTTCATCCGCTTTTGGGCTTGGACTAAATAGCTCCGCACTATCTCCAAATTTTGCTTCCATTCATTTGAGAAGCTAGCATCTCGAGGAGATTTTCACATGTTTGGTGCATTCACAGCGTGTGGGAGTAGTGGTTGCTGCCCGGTAATAATTTCAAAAGCGCTTTTGTTTGTACTAGAGCTCTTTTGTGAATTGAAACGCAGTTGGGCAGCATCCATAAGCTTCACCCAATTCTTCAGGGATCCAGTAACAAAGTGGCGGAGATATTCCTCCAACATACCATTGAACCACTCCGTGTGGCCATCGGATTGCGGATGAAAACTTGAGCTATGACTCAATTTTGACCCGAGGCACTTAAATAGTTGGGTCCGAAAGTTGCTAGTGAAATGTGAATCGTGGTCACTAACGATGTCTTTGGGCAGGCCCCAATATTTGACGACATGAGAGTAGAAGAGTCGAGATGTATCTTCTGCTGATATATATTGTGGTGTTGTAATAAAGGTGGCATACTTGGAAAACCAATCCACCACAACCAAGATAGTTGTGAGATCTCCGACCTTGGGCAATCCGGTGATGAAATCCAGAGACACGTTTTCCCAAGGTCTTTTTGGGATAGATAGTGGTTCCAAGATTCCCTCTTATGTCAAGCGGTCGGACTTGTCCTTATGGCATACTAGACAAGTCCTCACATACTGAGTAACGTCATCGGCCATCTGAGGCCAATATCATGCACGACGAAGTAATGCCATGGTGCGTTCTTCGCCAGGGTGGCCGGCCCATGGAGTGTCGTGACATTCGGCCAGAAGAGTCCTTCTCAGATCTCCTCTTTTAGGACATAAAATCGGTTCCCTTTTACCTTCAGGAAACCATCCTCCATGTAGAACTGGCGAGTTTTGCCCTGTCCAACTAGATCAACCAATTATTTTGCAACAGGATCCTTGATGAGTAGATCATGTATCTGGTCTTTTATGGTGGTAGCTACTTCGCTTCCCCTTAGGTTGGCGAGTAGGCAGACTAATGCTAGGTCAGCTCTCTAACTGAGTGTATCAGCAACATGATTAGTGTTCCCACTTTTGTATCCCAGGTTGAAGTGAAATTCTACTAGGAGTTCCTGTCACCAGGCCTGTCAGCCATTCAACTTCGGCTGGGTCATGAAATAATTAACATCTGTGTTTTTTGTCTGGACCACGAACGGGATCCCAGCAGATAATTCTTCCAAAGGTGTAATCAATGAATGACAACTAATAATTCTTTCTCGTGGGCGGCATAGCGCCGCTCTGCATCCTTCAGCTTCCAGCTCTCATATGCTACGGGATGCCCGTTTTATAGTAAGACTCCGCCAAGAGCATAGTCTGAAGCATCCGTTTGTACCTCGAATGGCTTGGCTAAATTAGGTAGGGCCAAGATGGGGCTACTAGACATAGCCGATTTTAATGCGTTGAAGGCTTCCACGCGCCTGGGTCCCCAATACCAAGGCGTGACCTTCTTGAGGAGTTATGTCAATGGCACTGCGATAATGGAGTAATTATTCACAAATTGCCGATAGAAATTGCATAGGCGAAGGAGCGCCCTCAAGGTGTGGATATCCTTGAGCGGCAACCAATCTGCGATAGCTTGGATCTTTTTCTGGTCCATCTTGATCTGCCCTTCCTCAATGACATGTCTGATGAAGTCGATCTATTTTTTAGCAAAGGAGCACTTGGATAGCTTTGCGTATAATTCATGCTCCCGTAATCGGGCTAGGACCTTCCGCAACTGCTCTAGGTGCTCTTCCAGGGTTTGGTTGTAAACCACAATGTCATCCAAATAGACCACCATGAATTCGTCAATGTACTCTCGGAAGACCTGGTTCATCAGGGTGCAAAATGTTGCTGGAGCGTTAGTCAAGCCAAACGGCATAACCAAGAAGTTGAACAACCCATATCTTGTCACACAGGTCGTCTTGTGTTCATCCCCCTCAGCAATTCGAACTTGCCAATACCCTGTCTTCAGGTCAATTATTGTGAACAATGCCGCACCCCCCAATCTATCGAACAAGTCTTCCATGAGCGGAATAGGATACTTGTTATTCACAGTTATCTTGTTTAGAGCCCTATAATCCACAAAGAGTCATAGACTACCATCATGTTTCTTTTGGAATAACACAGGGACCATATGGGGAGTTGGAGGGTACAATGATCCATGTGTCTAGCATCTCCGTCAACTGTCTCTGAAGCTCGGTGAGTTCAAGTTTTTACATTCTATAAGGCGCCCGGGCAGGTGGCTTCGCACCCGGCACCAACTCAATCTCATGGTCCACAGTGCGCCTAGGCGGGAGTCGCTTTGGCATCTCCTATGGCAAGGCATCTTCAAACTCCAGTAGTATCTCCTTTACGAGTTCAGGGGTGGGACCCGATGAGCTTTCTACCTCATCAATGCATATGGTAGACAGGAACGTAGGTTCATGTCTTCTGACTCCCTTCTTCAACTGCAAGACCGAAATATTCTCAGCGGCCATCTTCATGGGCATGTAGTTGATAATGTAGTGCTTGGCCCCGTTTGCTCCCATCATCAGAAGCATGTTTTCATATGGTACGGGCATGGTGTTGGTTTGCCGCAAGAATTCCATCCCAATTATCAACTCGAAGTCATCTATGATCACCACGCGCAAGTTGAATATTCCTTCATAAGGACCCATCTTCACTGGTACTTCTTTGGCTATTCCACCCACTGGTTGATGAGGTGAGTTGATAGCCTTGACATGACCTCTACCCTTTCCTGCAATTATACCAAGATGCTCCACCTAAGTTGAGGCCAAGTTGTAGTAGGTAGCACCTGTATCTATCATCGCTCGAATGGGTTTTCCATTCACCTTCAGTTCGACGAACATCAAGGTCCTTTTTTGTTTAAGAAGAGTCCTCTCATTCGTCTTCTTTTTCCCTTTCTTGGTGATTTGGTAGGGGTCCTTCTTCTTACTAATACCAGTACTGGTTCCCGCCAATAAGTCAGAAAAAGAACCAACAATTACATTGAAGACATCTACTGGTTTGGTCTGCTCCGCATCATCTAATTTGTCATTCGTCCCATCATCAAAAGCTGGATGGGCGTTCATCTGTGCATGTGGGCATTCATTATTCCATTGTGGCCCACCTCAATGACGCCATCCTGAAGGGGGCTTTCTCCCCCGATCATTGTTGTTTGAGGTAGAACTGTTGGTGATTGAGGAAGGAGTCTTAGATTTGGTGGCACTCTGGTCTCCCTCACTTCTGTTAGAGCCACCATGGTTAGACTGGCCTCATTTGTATCCCGCTTGGACAGGCGGTTGAGGCCTATCCTTCCGAGTTTCCACTTGATAGTCCCCAAGGCATTCCGCTGCTTGGGTCGCCTTAGGTAGGGTATCTACCCTTTGTCTTTGTAGCTCCATGCGAGTATAAGGTTTCAACCCTTCCAGAAAGGTAAAGAGCTTGTCCTTGTCCCCCATGTCATGGATGTTCAGCATGAGCACGGAGAATTCTCGCACGTAATCTCGCACTGATTTGGTCTGGCAGAACTCATGTAGTTTTCTCCTTGCATTGTACTCAACATTTTTGGGGAAGAACTGTGGCGTATGGCTGCCTTCAGTTCTGCACATGTCTCTAGAGCATCTTCATCGGCACTGATGGCTTCGTACTTCACTCGCCACCAGAGTTTAGCATCACCCTGAAGATAGATGGCAGCAGTTGCTAGCTTCTTGGCTTCTTCTAGGCCTCCCACGGCATCGAAGTACTTCTCGATGTCGAAGATAAAATTTTCCACTTCTTTAGCATTCTGAGCTCCACTATATGGCTTTGGCTCAAGAATTTTAAATTTTTGTGCTGCAGGGGCGAGTTTTAGAGCACCCCCGATTTGGTTTCCACCTCCTCGAAGCAAGACTTATAGAGCAACATTGACAACATTGAGTTGGCCTATCAAGTTGTCTATAGTTTGCTGCATGGAAGTCACCTTGTCTGCCTCATGTTCCTTGTAGGCTAAATCCTCAGCACGCCCCTGTTGGAAGCCCTCGAATTTACCAAAAATCTCGGTTGCCTTAGTGGATGTCGTTTTTCGGTCTCCTTCAGAGTCGCGACTGATGTTTTCTATGTCAACTTCGGTCTGTAGTATTCTGCGGTCCAGGTCATCCAACCTTTGCACTAGGCTGGTTTGTAGTTCAGGAACCGTATTTATGATGGGTCGTAATATTTCAACTGTCTCTTCAAGGGTCGCAATGTGGTCCCCATAATTCACCATGGTCAGAAATGGTGGTAACGGCAATGCGTTCCCTCGTCTGATGTTGAGCTTAGGCGCTGATACCAACTGTTACGCAGCGCCTCCCTGAGATTCCTTGGAAGGGAGATGTAAGGCTAAGCAACTAATGTCAGTGTAGTTGTTGTCCACCAACTGAGGTCCCCTCCGTACGCTAGACGAGATTGTCAGTGTCGTACAGGAAAACTAATGTCAAGAACAATTGGGAGAAAAGAAATGAGAATTGAAAGAAATCTTTATTGCATTAATGAAAGCTATTACAAAAGTAGACAACGCGGTGTCGAAGGGGAGAGACACCAGTATAGAGAATTTCTTGCTAGAAAGTTTTTCATTGCTTGATCCCCCTAATAATGCTTAAAAAAAATAAACCAAAGTTACAAGACTAGACCTAAATAAGTTAGAGAATCATAATGAAAATACATGGAATAAAACTACTCTATAATTACAATGAAAAGGAATTAGTTTTCTACAAGGTAGAAATAGGTCCGTTGTCAGCAGCATTATCTTAGACGTCACAATCTGCGTGTGCGGCCCTGTCTGCGTGCGCGGCGCTATTGGCAGCATCCTGCGGCTAGGTGCTGGCGAGGGATATCAGTGGGGCGACAGAGGCACATGCACACTTGTCACTTGGCGCGGCGAAGACCACGGGGCTGTCCGTGGCGCTAGGTGTTGGGAGGCTTGCAAGGACGCCATGGGGCGCGTCCAAGGGGTCATGGGGCATGGCTGGAAAGCCGCCCATGACAGGCATAATACTCTATTCAGAACGCCGTGGGTTCACAACATAAGGGAGAGAACCTTTATCTTTCACTAGGCGTTGAAATTCCCTACATCGGCAAGAGTCAAGACGGTCAGCAGAGAGCAGCTTGCTGCAAAGCAATGTTCGCACTCGACTAGATAATCCTGGTGCCCACAGTTTCGACATCAAAGAACGCGGAGCCGACCAGACTGGAAGAAATTAAATAGAAATCTTTGATGCCAGTCTCGGTTGAAACGGATGAACGTGGAATAGACGAAGAGGATGATTATCCAGTCCCAAGATCGTTCATACCTCCTGATTACACCGACACCACCAAATCAACGGTCGAAGAGTTATATCAAGTCATATTAATCAAACACCTATTGTGAATACCTATTTTTTGGATGCTTTTAATACTAGCATTTGGATGATTTTAATTGTTTGTGCATTTTTATTTGCATTCCTTTATTAAAAATAGCAAAAATATTTTTTACCTTTTATTTGTATATTTTAGTTTTGTATCTATAAATTATATACACCAAAAACATTTTTATTTTACTTGTATGCTTCCTTTAGGACTAAATAAAATAATTAGGGGTTAAGAGTTTGGGCTATTGTATTTTTTTAATTAAAATTGAGCTAAATTGGCCGAAAACCTAAGCCCAATTCGTCCACACCCAGTCCAATTGAGGGTTGGCCAAGCCTTGGTTCAAAACGGCGTAGTTTCATGATGAAACTACGTCGTTTCATCAAGTGAAACCAAGACTCAATCTGAGCCCTTCCTTATTCTTGATCCAATGGCCTAGATTTAGTTTCACTTGGCATATAAAAAGCCTTCTAAGATCAGATTTTTGGCCATTTTTCCTTAATACAAACCCTAAACCCCTCTCTCTTCACTCTCTCTTCTCTCTCACCCTCTCTTTGAGCCGCCACCGTCCACCGGCGTCCAAACCACCCAATTTTTTTTCACCATCTTCTCCTCTCTTCCTCCTCTTTCCATATCTTCAACTCAAATCTCCCAAATCCTCACCAATCTCCACGAATCTAGCAAACATTGAAACCCTAGCCACCCCCATTTTCTCAAATTCGTGAAGTTCCGGTCACCTCCATCATACCACACATGCATCAGTGGAAAAGGCTCCACGATACCTACCATTTCCCCTTGTTCTTCACCCCAAACCTCGACAACTGGAATTCCGAGCAGCCACCCCACTGCCGATTCACCGCCATCACTGCCACCCCTCAACCACCACTGCCTCTCATTTCTCTTTTCAAACCGTCCTCGAGCAAGGTTGTGTTGTTGATATTATTGAAATCGGACTCAGGTTCACCGGAGTTCTTGGTTTCAATGAATATCAACAATCGAAGCTTGCTCGAACCTAGCCACCGCCAATGCCACTGTGCTGCTGCTATTGCCTGAATGTTTGAAGTTGGGTAATATCGATTACCTTCTCCCTGTTTTTTTCCCCTATCTTTTGTAATTGATTTTAGCATTTTAGTATAGGTTTAAGTTCTGTTAATCATTCCTTCTTTGTTAATTAGTTTGATAATCGCTTTCACAGATAATACAGGTTGAAATCCTAATCCTTTTTCATTTTTTCTCTCCTTTTGTTTTATGTTAAACTTAGCTTTAGTTTAATTTAGGTTCTGTTTATTTTTCTAAATTGTGTTGGTCATATATTCAGTTTCTTCATGACTACAATTTGGTTGTGCTTGTTAACAATTCTCTTAATACTTGTATTAGATCTATTCGATTTTGATTCATGTGATGAATTTGATTGAAGTTCGAATTAGCTAGTTAGTTTGGTTCGTTGTCGGAGCGATTTAATTGGTTTACAATTATACTAGTCTTCTATTGGCTTTTATTAGTTTCAATATGATGAAATATAGTACTTTAGTTATTTAGTTGCTAATGTTAAAGTTGAGGGTGTAGAAACAAATGATTGAGTAGCGCACATAGTTGGTTACTTTTACTATTTGAAGTATGCTAAGAGTACAACTACTCTTCTTGTGTCTGAATTTAGTGAAAAGGACTGTCCCTTCTCCTATTTGGATAGTCCTTGGATAGGTTTTTTGTGAGAAAAAGTAAGTCTTTTGGACAGATTTTTGGTGAACCAAAATTTGTCCAAAGGTGCTTGTTTTTCCTATTTAAAGAGGGCTCCTCTCACTCATTTGGGATCATCTACACACATTCCATAACACTTACACACATCTTGGGCTCTAAAAAATAACATATTGGCACACACTCGACTCTACACTTCCATACACCCTTAGAATTGCTTGAAGACACAAAAAAATTTAAAAAATCAGCAGCTGAACACAAAAGAATAAGCTGAAAATTGTGAGTCTTGTTTGAGTCTTGGAATGTCAAATCTGCCGAAAAACATATAAAGAGTTTAGAGTTTGATTTTGAGTCGATTCTCTTGAAGAATCCCTAGCTTTAGTGAGATTTCTGGGCTGTTTTAACACGTATTCGTCACTGTTTTTATTGTTATTTCTGCTGCCGTTGTTGCTAGAATTTCTGCTTCATTCATCACTGACCTTTGCTTTTCTCTTATCCGGGTATCCCTGACATACTACTGTAATTTTTGGATTTAAAAGTGAATGGAAATGAAGTTGTTCGCGTTCCCTCCAGCTTATTATAAGTATTTTGTAGTTGTAGTTTATCTTTCAAATTGTTTAAGTTGAAACCATGTCCTAGCATTATCTTCGTTTTGTTTGTTATGATGTGGCTCCATTGTGTAAGTTAGTGTTACTTTGTGTTTATAAGGAATTGCTTTGTTAATATAATAAGGTTTATCGTGTTTTCCCAATTGATATGTTCGTACTATGTAAGTATTTTAGGTGAGGGTGTCTAAGATGAAAACAACAATATATATAGGACCGTCCAATTTAAAAATATTTCAGTTTCCTTGTGAGATATTATATTTGTTTTGGTTGTAAATTAGTTTCTGGTGTAGTTTTGAATTTTGAAGGGGGCTTATACTATATTGTAGTTTGCTATTTTCTTTAGTCTTACGAATGCTCTGTTTCACTATATATCAAGTTGGTTCTTTGATTTTACATTTGAATTAGAAGCGGTGGTTGAGTCGTGTTGTTGCCATGCATAAGTAGTAAATGATTGTTGCAAGCTTAGTTGGTTTTGCGATATAGATTGGAACTAAGGGGAGGTGATCAAACTTATGTAGAACTCATTAAGATAGGTCACTACCTTTTAGTATCACCACAAGTCCATTTTTTTTAGTTTTAAATAATATAAGTTAATAATTTTTCGCACTAACCTCATCTTTTAAGTTATTAAATTCTTATCGCCAAGTTGTTTCAATTGGCCATACATCACTCTTTTGAATTTGTAAATAATTTTCTTAAGTTAGAAAATGAACCATCAATCTACGAATATATATAAAAAATATGCTTCTCTTTGATTAATTCCATAACGTAGTTTCCTTTTTTTTTAGTTAGTAAATTCTTTTTAGGATAACAATGGTAATAGTCTAGTCGAGTTTCAAACATTAAGCGAAAAATTATTATTTCTTCAAATATTGGTCAACTTTTTTTGCCATTAAACAAATTCAATAAGATCATTTATATATATATATATAACAAAAAATAATTACTTTCGTCTTAACCGATGTCGGAAATATTCGCTTCAGAATAAAGAAGTAAAAAAAATGACAAAGTCGTGAGGGCATATCTTGTTTCATTTCTTCAAAAAAAATAAATAAAATTTGAATTTAATTAACTTCGGGTGGGCTCTACTTATAGGTGCGACGCACGAGCTAAGGTCGGGGATACTCGTCTTGGTTAGTGTAAGCTAGGGTCGGGGATACTCGTCCTAGTTTGTGATTAATGAAACCATCAACAATAAAAGCGGACATAGGCAAAACATGAAAACCAAATGAAACATAATTTTTTTTTAAATTAATTTAAAGCCAAATATAGTCAATAAAGCGACCGTACTAGAACCACGGGACTCGGGGAATGCCTTACACCTTCTCCTAGGTCAACAGAATTCCTTACCCGGACTTTGCTTTCGCAGACCAATAATAAAAGAGTTAAATCTTCCTTTGACTAGGGATTCAAATAAAAGGTGACTTGGAACACCGAAAAATCAATTTCCAAGTGGCGACTCTGTAATTAAAATAATCCCTACTCAAATTTGTCACTTTAATTGGAAAACCCCTTTAAACCACAATCTGTACACAACACACATATCTTTTAAGGGTAGGAAAAATGGGTGTGAGAGCTCTAGCGACTCTGCTGGGGACTAACCAGAATTCGAGCTTGTACATATTGACTTTTTATTTGGCTTTTTTTTAATTTTGTAAATATTGTGATTCATTTTTGGCTAATGTGCTACATGTTCATTTTTTACCTCTTTGATGTTATTGAACTGTACATATAAATTGTCTTCTTGCGTACCCCTCTGAGTCTTCTGAATACAACCTCGGGAATCGTGGATACGCGCCCCATTCTTTTTGAGATAAAGCCGGTGGTCCTGGGCTCCCGGTGAAGGATTATTAGTCACCCCTATTTAAGAACGGGGAGGGTCTAGTAGTTAAGCCGGAGAAGTATTGCTCCCGGTACGCTACCCCTTCCCAACTCGAGTTGTCCGCTCGTTTTATGGCCAGTCTAGATACACCTCATCCTTTAGGATTTTTAAACCTAGAAAAACAAGCCACATGCCTGGTCATCCCTAGTAGAATCTTTTTGTTTCATCATGAGCATTAACTTAGCGAAACTGGGCACAGGGGCCGGTCCGTATAAGACAGGTATCCATATTGAGACCACCATACTCACATATGTTTGGAAAGCTTGCTTGCATTTGTTGACCGGCTTTAGAAATTAGTTGAGCGGAATATGAAAAAATAAATAAATAAATAAATAAATAATAATAAAAACAAAAAAAAAATCATTCCCCTAGTTTTTGTACAAATGATTTGTGTTTACTAAATTAAAAAAAATTAAAAAATTAAAAAATTGTCAAGTTTTGGTTCGAACTACGCACGTTTGATTCTCACAATTCCAGTGGGGTACGTAAGCAACCTTCATCGGGTTCGACCCCATTTTTGCAAGAGTTTTCGAAATTAGTGTATCCGAAATATTTTTCAGTTTTTTTATAAAACCGATAGTTGGTTTTTGTCTTTTTCATTGCTTTTGTATGAGATCATGTTTTTCCTACAACCTCAAAATTATTAAAAGCTCTTTTGTAAATATAGCTAATATTTTTCCATATCGCCCCAATGTAAAACTATCTTTGTCGAAATAGCCTTAGAATCTTCCTCGGGAGTGCCGAATGGCTATGTCCGTACAAAATAGTTATTGTGCTCGTTTTAACACCTTTTACCATTTCGTCTTTATTTTTGACCATTTTGTCGGGACAACATTTAAACCTTTCTCGGAATTGTCTAAGGTTTATTTTCGTAAAAAATAGTCATTTCTTTTTTACCGTGTCGTCCTTTGTTTTGGCCATTTTTTCCAAGTCAACCTCATAGTTTTTAAAAAAATAAGAGAAAAAAAAAAGAAAAAATGAGGGTATCAAATGGGTGTTTTTCATAAAAAAATAAATTTTATTTGTTTATTCATGTGTCACGATATTTTTACCAAGACAACCTTAATACTTTTCTTAGAGGTACCGAAGAGCCGTCTTCATAAAAATAACCATCTCATTCCCCTCACCTTTTATCATTTTGTCCTTGACCGTTTTTTTGTTTTTTCCCCATAAGAAGTTTGTCTATTCTAAAGGTCTACTTAAGTGTCATTTCTTTGAATTTAGATTAGGACTTGACCCCATATTTTTTATCATCTAGGTATGATATGGACTCAGTTAATAGAAGACCTGACAAGAGGCCGAGAGATGAAGAGCACTCACCGTAGATTGTCGACAAAGTGCCTAGGTTATTGAGGCGATGGTGGAACAACATGGATGGATTTGAGTAGGGAAAGATCAAGGATTATTAGAAAAACTTGGTAAACATCATGGAGATCGAGCCTAAACGAGAACTCATTGAGGCTTTGGTTTATTTCTGGGACTCGAAGAACAATGTGTTTCGTCTTAATGGGTTTGAAATGACTCCTACCTTGGAAGAATTCGCTAAATATACAGATCTGGGGAAAAGGAGTCGAATAAATAGACTCTTAGCTTCCAGGGATGTCACTGCTACCAAGTTCCTTGAGCATATGTGGATTGGCCACACCGAGATAGCACATATGGCCCAGAGGCAGGTCCGCCTAGATTTCTTGTATGACAGGTACGGACATGAACAGGGGTTTTCAAAATATGGGACGAAGCTGGTTAACAAACAGAACCAACACATATGGTGAGAACACGGACGAAAAGCATTCATTGTAGCTTTCTGGGGATGCATGGTCTTCCCAAGAGTTTCGATTATCTGGGATAGTCAAAGCCATGATGAAAAGAAAAGATTCCTCCATTCTTCCTATGGTTTTAGCAGATATCTTTTGCGCCTCGACCAGGTGCTTGGAAGGAAAATGTTTCTTTGAAGGTTGCAACCTCCTTCTCCAGATGTGGTTCATGGATCATCTTTCCCATCGTCCTTATCAGGTAGACCACCGTACTTGTTGGGGTAATCATGTTCGCCAGTATAATGCAAGATTAAAAAGTGAGTTGGAGGTTCGCAGTTTTCCAGAAAGTGTCCAAGATTGGAGGGAGTATATCCACTCTTTAACACATGATAAGATTACATGGAACTATCCCCGGTTCACCGAAGAATATGTCATCTATAAGTCATCTTGCCATCCATTTCTGACCTTGATGGGGCTTCGGGGTTATCATCCATATGCTCCCATGAGAGTTCTACATCAGTTGGGTCACAAGTAGATAGTGCCCCCGGTAGAGTATATGGAAAAATTTATTTGGGAAGCAACATCAGAGGATCCCATTCGTGAAGCTTATGCTCAACGTGTTTGGAATGGAACTAAGATACTAGAGTGTGGCACCATGGTGGCATATAGAGAATGGGGTGAGCTGAATCCTTATTATCTTGAGTGGTTTTATAATCAAGATGCTCCCGCAGATAAACTAGGGACAGTCGTGAAGAGCACCGCAGAGTGGGAGGCTGAGATTCAAAACAGAGTTGGGCTAGCTATGAACAGATGAAAAGAGATTATGAATATGCCTTCGGAGCACTACAAGAAGAACTCGGCATCGTTAAGGTAGACAGGGATTTGCTATATGATGCTTTTGAGAAAGAGAAAGCTCAGTGGGAACGAGAGAAATAAGCACTCAAAGCCCAAGTTTGGAAGAAGAACATAGCCATAAACACTTAACAACAAGAAGAGAGAGAAGCCCAGTTCAGGGTATTCCGTGATCATGAGTGCATGAGTTACGCTTCACTAATCAAGAGCCTAAGGGATCAATTAGAGGGAGTTGAATCAAGTAAGGATCGCCAGATCGCCTAGTTTGAAATAGAAAGACACCACTACCAAAAGGTGATCAATCGGTTAGAGGGGGAGTCAGCATATACTCAAGGCCAGAGAGATATGGCCCAGGAGCGCGAGCGTGATGCGCTGGATCTAGCCAAAACTCGTGGTCAACAAAATCAAGAGTTGTATTTGCCTTAGGAGCACATTAAAGGCAAGATCCTCGAGGTAGCCACATATACCTCCCGAGCTTGCAGGAGTTGCCAGGGAATGACGCCCGAGCGGTTTGCAGAAGTATCAATGAATATCGCCTGTCACATCTCTGCAGACTTAGAGAGGATATATCGTGATGTTGGGGGTCAGCCACAGGAATAAGTTCCATGACTACAATGATGTTGTTGGATTCTCTCGCAAAGATCAGGGTCTCTTTATGTGGCAATCCATTTTGATTGTTCATTTGTTGTCATCGAGTCTGTAAGAGTCTTAGGTATGTTAAGTCTTGTTATGTCGCTTTTTAACTTCAAAAGACCGTTTTTGAGTTGAATTTATTCTTGTTAGATGTTCATGTCTATGTAATATTTTTCTTCGGGTCTTTTATTAAAAAAATTAAATAAAAAATTGAAAATCAATGAAAAAGGTATTCATTTTGTAAAAATAATATATCTATATATATCGTGACCCTGAACTACGTGATGATCTGATTCATGCGGNAAAAAAAAGAAAAAAAAAAAAAAAAAAAAAAAAAGAGATAAAGTAAAATTTGAGAGCACCAATAAGCAGCAGCCTCATAAGCCGGGATGAAACATGAAGCCTTGAAAAAGCATGTCAAGAAATGGTGACAATGTTAGGAACATGGAATATTACGTGTGATTTGTATGTGTAAAATGCTTAACCCTAACATGTTTGTTGTCTCTTAGTCAGTAAGCTTAAGGTGGTTGGTTTGTGGTGAAACTGGAAACACATCATTACTTCACCAGATCTAAAGGGAAGGTGCCAATGGCTAATAATGATGAAATCGAGTTGGTCAGTGACAACCCCCACGGCCAGTCAGTTGAGCAAGAGTTGGAGGAAGTGAGAAGATTAAAACAACAACTGTCGGATGTGTATCAAGCTTGGGTCTGTGGTCAGCCTCCACCTCAGGGTCCCTCAGAAGGAACTTCTACCGTACCCTTGGCTACTCAACCACCGCTACGCGCAACAAGTGATCACATTTTACCACCGAGGTACGTCCCAAACTACAGCATCCATGCCGCCCCTGGTGCCTCTAATGTGCGACCTCCAGTCGCACCAGTCAGGAACACCCCTCTTGTCGTGTCTGGCGCACCGGTATATACAGTCCCGCCACCACCACCTGTGACGAGGACAAACAACGAGGCACCATCTCATGCTTATGATGGACAATACTACTCTCCAAATATGGCTTTCAGGGTCTCGACTCCATACAACCAGACTCCTTAGTATGAGTCCACAGTGGAAGATGAAAAGCCTGACCAGACAGTTGAGCCAGATGAGATGGCCAGGAAGATGAAAAGTCTTGAACAAAACATAAAGAACATACAAGGAATAGGCGGTCACAAAAGTGTATCTTTCAGTGATCTATTGTAAGAGAAGAAAAAGGTAAGTGATCACCTATCTATTATGTAAGTATAACTTTGCTAGATGCTGAGACTAGATATCCACATCTGGAAAAGTTAGCTTTAGCTTTAATAATGGCCTAGAAAATTACGACCCTATTTTCAATGCCACCCAATCACTGTTGTGACCTTATATCCTTTAAGAAATATTCTGCATAAACAAGAATTGTCAGGAAGATTAGCTAAATGGGCCATAGAATTAAGTGAGCATTAGATAATTTATCAGCCTAGGACTGCAATTAAGTCTCAAATACTAGCTGATTTTGTTACTGAATTTAGTAATAGCATTGTATCTGAAGTAGAAAAAGAGTTACATCTCTTTAACGGTGTTAATCCAGGCCTATGGACCTTGTTCACCGATGGTTCTTCAAATATAAAAGACGCCGGCTTAGGCATAGTCTTGATATCACCCATGGGTGAAAAGGCACGACAAGCTATAAAGTGTATCCTATCACTAAAAATGAAGCAGAGTACGAAGCTGTTATTACAGGTCTTGAACTTGCACGGGAGCTCTCAATCGAACAAATTGTGATCAACAGCGATTCCCAACTGGTATTAAATCAGATACAGGGGACTTACATTGCTCGAGAGACTAGAATGCAACAGTATCTTGTAAGAGCACGAGAGCTCGTGAGACAATTCAAAACATAGAAGGTAGTGAAAATACCTAGAGAAGAAAATGTAGAGGCAGATGCATTAACTAACCTCGCAGCAGTCACGGAAGTAACGAACAAAGACAATACAATTGTCGTTCAACTATTTCATTCAATAATAAACCAGGACAGGAATGAGGTAACTTTTAACAACCTAACCTGGGATTGGAGAAACAAAATTCTTAATTTTTTGCAGAATGGCACCGTACCTGAAGACAGGAAAGCGGCTCAAGAACTACGCCGAAAAGTTGCACGGTACTGCCTTATTCACAACTTACTTTATCGCAAGATGTTCGGAGGACCCCTAGCTAAATGCCTTGGACCTAACCAAACAGAATTTGTGATGAAAGAAGTCCACGAAGGACACTGTGGAAATCACTCAGGGGTGAGATCCTTAGTGAAAACTCTAATTAGAGCCGGATACTATTGGCCTAAGATGGAAGAAGAAGCCAAGAATTTCGTATCCAAATGTGACAGATGCCAAAGGTTTGCCAATAACATGCATCGACCAGCGAAATTATTACATCCAATAATATCCCAATGGCCTTTCATGAAATGGGGGATGAATATAGTAGGACCTTTACCCACAGCTAAAGGACAGGTACGGTTTTTACTCGTACTAACCGTCTATTTTACAAAATGGGTAGAGGCAGAAGCGGTCAAACAAGTTCGAGAAAAGTAAGTTAAAAGCTTCTTGTGGCGAAACATAATATGCCGCTTTGGAATACCAAAGTAAATCGTATGTGATAATGGCCCACGATTCATAAGATCACAAATCACGGAATTCTTCAAAAGTTGGCAAATCAAGCAGATCACTTCAACGTCGTGGCTAACGGTCAAGCTGAGTCAATGAATAAGGTCGTCATCAACAATCTAAAGAAGCGGTTGGATAAAGCAAAAAGAAACTGGCCTGATGAATTACCAACAGTACTATGGGCATACAGAACAACCTCAAAAATAGCCACGGGAAACTCCATTCGCTCTTGCTTATGGGTCAAAAGCCTTAACACCTATGGAGATTGGTGAACCAAGCATAAGGTTCTCAACAGCCATGGAAGGTGAAAACGAAGACGAACTAAGGATCAACTTGGACCTGCTTGAACCACGGAGAGAAGCAGCACTTATACGAATGGCAGCTCAAAAATAAATCATAGAGCGTTATTACAATCGTAAAGCTCATCTCAGGTACTTTAAAATTGGGGACTTCGTCCTATAAAAAGTCTTTCAATCAACAAAAGAAGCAGGTGCA
>ML412775.1:0-63897 GCA_005239525.1 Nicotiana knightiana | reverse complement strand
GGGTAAAAGATCATCATCAATATACTCATTCAGAAAACTGTTCTCGAATAAAACAGTTATGGATGAAAGATCTAAACCCTTGTATTTATTCAAGAAACTGTTATCAAATAAAAATAGTTACGAATAAAAAAACATTTCCCTCGTACTTATTAGAAAACTTTTTCCGAAACAGTTGCGGGTAAAAACGCCAAGCTTTATAAAAACTGTTACTAGTGAAAAACAGTTATTTCCTTGTATTAATATCGAAAAACTATTACCTATGAAAAACAGTTACGAAATACAAGAGTATATTAAATCTGTTAAACAAAAACAGTTGCAAGCGTGAGTTTTAGACGATAACCAAACACATGTAAAATGTCATGGAAGTTCAAACAAAAAAACTTTCCTTGGAAACATTCATAAACATGTGTAAAATTCCTATCACTCTATTGCATTATCATGAAGTTGAGACGTCTTCTTCATGTCAATTATAAAGGGCCCTCTTCCATAAGCTATGCCTTTTACAAAAAGGCACACATTCGCGCCTATTATAAAAAAGGTACGAGTAGTCTAAAGCATCCCACATGCAAAACTCGAAGGTAAAACCAAAACCTCAAAAAATAAAGCATGCAAAAGACTTAAAGAGTGAAACAAAAACTCAAAAAAAGTCGAACTAACATTTATATATTAAAAACGGCTAAAAACTAAGTATTAACTTATACTTAGCCGTATAAGATTTTTATATTTACATTGTGGTGCCCCTAAGTTGTCACTTGGGGACTTAAAGGAAATCTAAATTTACCCCTAATGGAACTGAGGGTAACCACCAATTGATACAAAGAAAAAGGAAAAAGGGATAAACCAACTATATCTTTTCAAAGAGAGGGGTTGACTTCAGAGGCAGAAGGAGCGGGAGAAACTGAGGATGAAGAGGCATGAGCGGCTGGAATCTCACCATCAGGTGAAGAGAGGTTATGACCCTATTGAGCCTTCTCCATGGCTTCCTTACTTTTGATTATTTCAGCACTAAGGTCAAAACCCACTTGACTCATCTCCATCAATGTTTCAAGGCGAGAATTCATATACGTCGAGCTCACATCGATAGCAGCCACCTCTTCCAAATCCTCATAATCTTTTTCCCACACTTGGAGCTCATCCCTCAACCCGTCCTTCTCCGCCTCCGCAACTTCATGAGTGGCCCTTAATGGAACAATCGACTCCTATAAAGTTTGAGCTTTGTCTAAAGCCCTTCGAAGATCTTCTTGAGTACGAGTGAGTGATTGCACGAGCTCGCCTAAGTATTCTTCCTTCTGCCCCAGCAAGTTCTTCAAGTCTCTAATCTCCTCTGAGGCACGGGACAGCTGGTCCACGAACAAAGACTTCAGAACACTCTTGTCTTTGTCAACTTGACTGCAAGAAGCCCGTTCCAATGCTAGTTCTGCTTCCATAAGTCTCATTTTCCGCTTCATGGTACTCCTCTCCTCTTCTAAAGCGTCCATGTCAATCCTTAGGCTATCATACTGTGCTTTCCAATTATCAACTTCTGCCTGCAACTCTCTTGTCTCTTGGTCTATGTTTGAAATCCTCTTCATAAGCTCCATGCCTATGAGGTTAATCTACAAGAAATAAACCAGTCAGATATGGTAAATTTCATATACGAGAGTGAAAGAGGATAACTTACACCATACCTTCAAAAAGGTATGCACGACCTCATTAGCCCATGTAAGAGCACCGTGGCTAGCTAGCTTTGCTTTTTCAGCGGGACCTATCAAAGGCTTGAGCCATACTTCAGGCTCACCCGTCTTCTTGAAAAGGTTTCCCTCAGCTGGAACCTCTATTACCACCTGCCGCATCTCTCTACTGGAAGACCCTACTTCCCTAACGGAAGGCATGGAAGCAGGTAGAGATGGAACAACAACAGGCACGGAAGATTGAGGAGCTGGAGAAGCCGCGGGCAAAGAAGCAGGCACGGAAAGTTGAAGGGTTGAAGAATTTTCAGGCAAAGCAGCAGCAGAAGTTGAGACAGCCAAAGAAATAGACGAACAAGCTTCTCTCAAAGAAGCAGGAAAGACAGCAGCCAAAGGGACGTCATCAGGAGCAAGATCAATACCATCACGAAAAGGGGAATGTGAAAGATCATCAAACACAGGGGGCTCGATCGCAGACACGGAAGGCAAGGTTGAGGCAGCAGGCTCGTCATCTAAAACCATTCGCCTTCTCCGTGGCCTGTGCACTAAAGCACCCTCTTCCTCTTCCTCTTCCTCTTCCTCTTCCTCTTCCTCTTCCTCTTCCTCTATGGAACGAGATCCACTAATCTTCCTCTTCGAGGAAGATGAACCAACGATAATTTCCTGGGCTTGAGCCAAGGACAGCGTAGGGATAGAGGAAGCAGACACCCCACGAGCAGAGAATCCTATTAAAAAGGGAAAAAAAGTTATAAGAACAAATAGAGACTCGAGTAAGGAAAGAATCAAGAACAAAATCTTCACTTACCGGGGTTCTTTACTTGCCAACCGTACCTCCCAGCGAGGTACTTCCAAGATCTTTCTTCAGAAGGAGCAACAGATAACTGTTTTTCTACCCAATCACGAATACCGAAGACATTCTCAACAGTATTCATGATTCCTAAAAGAAGAAAAAACAGACACGATAAATAAAACAACTCACATCAAAACAAGAAAGAGTAAATGTGAGCTAAATCACGTGTGTGATTCCACTTCTCAGGGAAGGGAAGATTTTCTTCACCCACTAAACCAGCAGTGGGTACAGCAACATACCGGAGGTACCAACCCCTATCCTTATCATCTCCAGGGGTTACTAACACTCTTTTGCTTCTAGCAGTCAGAGTAAAAAACCCTCCACGAAATAAGGAAGGAGAGTAGAGGTGAAAAAGATGGTTGAAGGTAAAAGAATCGAGGCTAAAGAATCCAAACTCCTAAGACATGCGACAACTCACCGCACAAGCAGGCCGACCTGTCCTAACCAGATATTGAAAAAAAGGAAAAACTCGATTATAACTCTGCCAATTGGGGGTCTAAACCCTAAAGTGAAAGGATACGTATAAAAAAAAGAATATCTCGTCTTCTAAGACGTTATTCTTTGATTATTATTTGGAATATAGACTGGAAATTCAAATTTTCAGAAGCACTCCCTTCGAACAAGGGAAATTTGACCCCCAGTTATAAGGGTTGGATATCTTTCTACACTATCAAGAGAAGAAAATTGATCTACAAGAACTTGACTATCCCTAGCAAAAACAAACTCAACAGGGACAATTTCATTGACTCCGGGTTCACGAAGGCGTTTGCCTCTACCCCTAGACAATGATCGAGAAACCCTAAATCTCAGGGAAATTGGAGATGTAGTGGAAGGGGGAGTTACTATCTGAGAATAAGAAAAGCCCCTCGAAGGAGTGGATCCTAGACTTTTAAGTCTACCACCCCTCCGACTCCTAGTCGGAGCAGAAGATGGCGCTAAGCTTTCAATGTCTATTACTCTTTGAGGTTGGTTTGAAGAAGACATGTTTACAAAGGCAAAGGAGAAAGTTCTTTACAGAAAACAAAATTAGAAAAGTGTTTCATGGAAGCAAAGAAAATAAAACATGTATTTATACTTGAAGACAACTGTCAAACATGATGAAAAAGGAAAATAATGATGAAAAGTCATATTTGAAGATGTCACTTCGAGACTGGCACAGCCGCAAAAAGCCCTAAAGTTGCTGAGTAAATGCAGAATCAATCCAAAAATGACACGTGGTATGAGCATTAAATGGAAGTGACAAATGACGCCTATGGTGCATAGAAGGATACAATGATTCAAGGAAAAGCAGCGGAAAAAATATTCCCGCCATAAATGAATATCCACTTACCAAATATTAATCGTTAAATATATGGTAAGTGGGGGGACTATCTATATTGGTAAAAAAGAGTTTCACACGTAAGACAACTTTTGACAACTCAGCCAGTAACGTGGACACAGGAAAACACGATAGCTGGACGTAACTCTTTGAAGAGGTACGGTACAAAGAGGCACGGTTAAGTAAATCCACAAACTTATCAGCCACGGGAAATTCAATTTGATCAAAATGGGAGAGTGGCACGGTCAGAATGAATCTAGACAAAGCTACGGGCAGATTTAAGGACCCATAATTGATTACTCGAACGTTATGTAACTGAACCCCTAATACCACTATCCTTTGTAACGCCTCATTAATGTCATAATTAGTCATTAATGAGTAACCATAGCAGGAGTCGTACGTTATAAGAATCTACTATATAAGAGAGGGGAATACAGCTTGTAAAGGCATCTAATTCTCGAATACAATAAACTTCGATCTTTTATTTATGCAATATTGTTTATTATTCATTTTTCCTATTATCTTGATTATCAGTAACCCGTATTCATCTTAAAAATAAGCTTTAGTCAAAGGGTCTAATTCTTTGGTTAAACACCTAGGACCTCGACAAAACCCACCAACAAGTCGTAAAATGCAATACGGACTTAGTCGAGCCTTCAAATCACATCAAATAATGCTAAAACCACGAATGGAATCCCAATGCAAGCTTAAAGAACTTTAGAACTTCAAACTTCTACATTTGATGTTGAAACCTATCTAATCAAGTCCGATTGACCTCAAACTTTGCACACAAGTCATAATTAACATTACGGACCTATTCCCACTTTCGGAATTGGAATCCGACCCCAATATCAAAAGGTCCACTCCTGGTCAAACATCCCAAATAAGTTTAATTTTCAACATTCTCCAAATGACCCCGAAATGACCTGTGGACCTCCAAACTCACATTCAGACGCGCTCCTAAGACCAGAATCACCATACAGAGCTATCCCACTCTTGGAATCCCAAACGGACATCGATAACATTAAAATACACTTCAACCTAAACTTATGAAATTCTTCCAAAAATTCTAACTTTCCATAATGAGCACTGAAATGCTCCCGAGTCACCCAAAACCCGATCCTGGACATACTCCCATGTCTGAAATCATCTTACGAACCTATTGGAATTTTCAAGTCCCGATTTTGAGGCTGTTTACTTAAAAGTCCAACCATAGTCAATTCTTCCAACTTAAAGCTTCCGAAATGAGAATTTTCTTTCCAAATTAACTCCGAACTTTAATAAACTCAATTTCGATCATATGTACAAGTCATAATACCTAAAGTGAAGCTATCCCATGGCCTCAAACTACCGAATGACGTGCTAGAGCTCACAACGACCGGTCGGGTTGTTACACTACCTGTCCAGTCGATCGTAGCTACTCAAGCCCAGGCGGGTCCTATTATGAATGACGAGGAGCAGAAGAGATTTGAGAGGTTTGGGATACTCCATCATCCACCTTTCAGTGGAACTGAGTCAGAAAAGGCCTAGGATCTTTTTGATTGATGCCAGCGGATGCTTTGTATAGCAGGTATTCTGGAGACTAGTGGAGTATTTACTACTTCTCAGCTGATCGGAGTATCTTTCAGATGGTGGGAGACTTACGAGAGGAGCGGATCAGTTGGTGCACCACCACTATATGACATGAGTTTTTTGTATTATTTCTTGAGAATTTTGTGCCATGGACCTGCAGAGAGGAACTACGCATGTAGTACGAGTATTTAGGTTAGGAAGACTTGTTTGTGACCTAGTATGAGATGAGGGTTTCATAATTGGCTCGTCATGGAATTTAGTTGATTCCCACAGAGAGGGAGAAGATCAGGAGGTTGATTAATGGCCTCAACCAGTGATCACACACAACTATGTATTATAAAAAGACTAAACAGGAGTGCAAATATAATCTAGGATATTAAGCCCATAGTCGATCCCACAGGGATTTAACGTATCAAGCAAGCCATCAGAATACTAAACTTTCACTTGTGTTGTTTAAACTACTACAACTAAATGAAAATATTAAAACTAAAGATTAACTATAATAAGGTGTAAACAATTGTATATAGGTCTAAGGTTATGGTTTCCCCCGTCGGTGAACTTCCTTCTCGGATACTTCTTATAGTCTGATTAGTTGTCTCTATCAATCATGAACACTCTATCTACCATAAATATCTCTCAAGTAATTATGATAATTTACTAGACGCACTCTCTCAAGTTACGCTAGCTAGATTGCATTACAGTTCACTTTAGATTGCACCCGAAGTACCGTTATTTCTAATCCAACTTCTAAACCCTCGGTTATGACTTTCGTCTATACTTTAGGAGTGATGTTTTTCAAACAACAACCTAAATATGAACTCTCTCTCAAGTAGATGCATAATAAATAGGAACAGCTAATTGAGGGCCCTTTCAATCAACTACAACAAGAATGTAGTTGAACAAATAGAAATCAAAAACCAACCAAACTATATTAATATCACAATAAGTTTATCCCCCAACGGGTTCCACCAAAACCCTAGATTAAAGAAATTATCTAATCATGCTCATACTAATCAAACCCAAAATAACTTGCATAATTAAACTACAAAGTAATGAATAAAAGCTGTAAAAATCAATGTTTTGCTTCTCTGAATAGTATTTCACAGGCGTCTCTTGTCTCTAATGGCATCTCCTCCCTCCAAGTTGTGTTTTTGATTTTATTTATATGTTTGGGACAAACCCTAAACGTGTAGGAGACTTCTATTCAAACCGGGAAACACTTAAAATCTTCAAAACTCGGATTGGACCAGACTAGGGACCTTGCTTTATGGCCCAATTGCTTGGATAAAGCCAGGACAGGCCTGGCCTTAAGGCTCAAACGCCCGGCTATAGCCCGGTGCACTCCTCTTCGCCTCTTGAGCGTATTTTTTATGTTTATGCATCCATTTAGCTCGTCTTCAGTCTCCAATTCACCTACACATGAAATAGACTCCATTATGCACATACAAAGTGTATTTTTATCATTAACGCACATAAAATGTAAGGCACATAACGTGTTAAACCATGAATTCTATCCACACATCAACACCCCACACTTAAACTTTTTCTTGTCCTCGAGCAATTAAACTACACTCATGTACACAACTTATTAAGCAAATCCCTTAAGACGTTATACCAAGAATTTTTAAAACAGTTCAAGCACAGAGGTGTGACATCCTCGCCTCAATAGTCGACTCACATATACCATGCTTTATTCACAATCCACTCACTACTCTAACTTTGAGGTCAACAACATTACCTTTCCTTCATGAATCATGTGCCCTCACCAAATCAAAGAGCTAGTTCCACACACAATGAAATTTAACAATAGTTAGGAACTCAAGATAGAAAGAATTCACTCACTCTCAGAAATAATATTCATTTGCCACAAAAAATGTACCATAGGCTTGCCCGTAGTGTACTACTCTGCTAATCGAGCTAATTCAGTCTAGGATCAAGTAGGACTTTATTTGGTTGTAATGTAGGCTGCGGGACGGGTAGGATACATTTAGATATAAGAGTGAATACACCTCCCTAAGCACTTTAATACATATACTTGTGCATTCAACCTCAAACTTATATTAAGCCAAACTCCACTTTCACATCAATGTTATTACCCCATACTTCTTTAAGCATAATTACATCAAGAGACACCAAATATATATTTTTCTTTCACAACAATACAACTATTTTTTTTTTTCTTTCCTTTATTTTTTTTTTATTTTTTTTCTTTTTTTTTCAAGTGACTCTTACTTTTCAAAACAGTGCACATTCTCCTTATTTCAATTATTCCCCTCAAAAACCAACCTACCACCCCACAGTTTAATTTTTTCATATTTCATCACATTTCCAGTGCTTACGAGAGGTGACAAGGTTCAAAGATATGATTGATTCAAACAAAGGGGTATGGCTTGTAATGTGGTTGCCAAAGAAATAGGATTATAGGCTCAACGGGGTTAACTACGATACATAACAATTAGGTGGGTAAAATATATATATCTAGCTCAACAAGGAAATCCCAAGACTGAACAAAACTTCTATTTCGCTTTGCACACACACGGGGAAAGTTCTAGACATCAAATGCAATGCACAGAATAGCATACAAACCTCACACACACATGGAACATAACTCACTCAGGATTGCATCTATCACGACACTCCAGTCAAAGAAGTTAAGCAAATCTTAAGAATCCCTGATTTAAGGTATTTATCCTAGAGTCAAAAAATTGAGCCTGAGCGTCATAACCAAAGTACTGACTATTCTCAAGGCATCACAAAGTTCTGAGATATTGCTGCGATTAAGCCCTCGACCATGTGGTCACTACTCCTAAAAATTAAAAACTACCTACACCCGTTTCAATTGGAAAAGAACCGAGGTCCAAAGAAAAACCAAGGGGAATTACTACACTACCTAAAGAAAATCTTTTTGGTGTTTTCATTAGACTTACTTCCCTTAAGAGAACTGTCTAATAGATCCATCGTCGGGAAAAGTCCTATTTTTTTATTATTTTTTTTGTAAAAAGATAAATTATTCCATTAATCTAACCCAACTAAAATAGCATAAAAAGTCACTCAGACAATCTCCTCACCCCACACTTAAAATTGTGCATTGTCCCCAATGCACAGTCATATATACAAGAGGGTAAAAGAAACTCCCAGGTAAGCCAAAGGTCGAGGCACTAGCATCTCATGGGGTACTTAGACTTCTCTCAGGCCCGATCCTTCGTGCAGGTACCTCACATTTAGTTCCAATCATCTGGTTTGTTGTTGCATCCTTCCAGTGGCTTGCGTTTCATGCTCCTAAAAAATAAAAAAATTGACACTACAAAATAATACAATTAGAAAAAATAAAAACAAAATAAAATAAAAGAAAGAAGTAAAGCAGGGTTGCCTCCCAACAAGCGCTTGATTTAACGTCGCGGCACGACGTGAATCACTTTCTGCCTCCACTTCGAACTTAGGAATTGAGCCCCCAATTTGGCATCAAGTTTTCGGTTATGCTCCAAAGGTGGTGGAACAAATCTAATTGTCCNGATGACTCTATTTCCATATCATCATCCAAGCACAATGTGGAAAAATATTTGGAGTGAGGACCAATGCGCTCAAACACATGAACTTCAGGACTTTCAACATCCTCAACATCAATCACACTAGAGTCGACTAAATTTGTATCCTCAACGTCCCTGGTTGACTCTAGTATTACTTCTTCAATATCGGCATCCTCAAATTCTAGTTGGTTAGAGTGTTGGGTTTGTACTTTGGACCCCTCCATTGGTACCTCAATTTCCATCTCTAATGTACACTGCTCCTGGCTACTATCCATAATATTGGCATATTGAGCATTAAAAGCTTCAACTAGTTGACTCACTTGAACCTCCAAGTTGCGAATAGTTGCATCTTGCCTTGTACCCCCAGTTGTATCTCCTCATTNTGGGGGAAGATAAGAAATATAAGCACAACCATGAAAGTGACCATCTTGACCACCACACATATCACACACATTCCACACATAAGATTGAGTTGGTACACATAACTCGCTCTTGGGAATATTTTGATAATTTTACCTTGGGTGGCTTCCTCCATAATATGCATAACGAGGATCAAAAGTAGAATTACCAACATCCAACTCTCATAATTCCACGATGCCATATTTTTAAAATTGACAAATACAACTAAAATAAAGAAAATAAAAATTAAATGCTAAAAAAAATCAAACTTGAAACCTAGCAATATGTACACCTACAGCTACACTTGATAATACCGTTAACTCCCCAGCAACGACGCCAAAATTTGATCACGCTCAACTATGTATTATAAGAAGACTAAACGGGCGTTGCAAATATAATCTGGGGTATTAAGCCCAGAATCGATCCCACAGGGATTTAACGTATCAATCAAGCCATCAGAATACTAAACTTTCACTTTGTGTTGTTTAAACTACTACAACTAAATGAAAATATTAAAACTAAAGATTAACTACAATAAGGTGTAAACAATTGTAGTATAGGTCTAAGGTTATGGTTTCCCCCGTCGGTGAACTTCCTTCTCGGATACTTCTTATAGTTTGATTAGTTGTCTCTATCAATCATGAACACTCTATCTACCATAAATCTCTCTCAAGTAATTATGATAATTTACTAGACGCACTCTCTCAAGTTACGCTAGCTAGATTGCATTACAGTTCACTTTAGATTGCACCCGAAGTATCGTTATTTATAATCCAACTTCTAAACCCTCGGTTATGACTTTCGTCTATACTCTGGGAGTGGTGTTGTTCAAACAACTACCTAAATATTCACTCTCTCTCAAGTAGATACATAATAAATAGGAACTGCTAATTGAGGGCCCTTTCAATCAACTACAACAAGAAGGTAGTTGAACAAATAGAGATCAACAACCAACCAAACTATATTAATATCACAATAAATTTATCCCCCAACGGGTTCCACCAAAACCATATATTAAAGAAATTATCTAATCATGCTCATACTAATCAAAGCCAAAATAACTTGCATAATTAAACTACAAAGTAATGAATAAAAGCTGTAAAAATCAATGTTTTGCTTCTCTGAATAGTATTCCACAGGCGTCTCTTGTCTCTAATGGCATCTCCTCTCTCCAAGTTGTGTTTTTGTGTCTATTTATATGTTTGGGAAAAACCCAAAACGTGTAGGAGACTTCTATTCAAAACGGGAAACACTTAAAATCCTCAAACTCGGATTGGACCAAACCAGGGACCTGGCGTTATGGCCCAAACGCCTGGATAAAGCTAGGCCAGGCCTGGCCTTAAGGCTCAAACGCCTGGATAAAGCCAGGCCAGGCCTGGCCTTAAGGCTCAAACGCCCGGCTATAGCCCGATGCACTCCTCCTCGCCTCTTGAGCGTATTTTCGATATTTATGCATCAATTTAGCTCGGCTTCCATCTCCAATTCACCAACACATGAAATCGACTCCATTATGCACATACAAAGTGTATTTTTATCATTAATGCACATAACGTGGTAAACCATGAATTCTAGCCACACATCAACCAGCAGTCCAATTTTGTTATAACTCTGGGAACGTAGCAGGTGTTAAATTCAACGAAATAGTTGACAGTGCTCGACGGCTAGAGATGGTCCTTATGTAGAAGCGTGAGAGAGGGAGGCCAAGAGGTCTCGTGGTCCGGGTAATTCCAGCGGTGTTACTTCTAGGGGACAGCCCTATTAGAGCAGGGGTCGTCCTTACTGCTCAGATGACTCATTCAGCTAATCATCGCGCATCAGCTAGCCATGGTTCATATAGTGCTCGACAGAGTCAGTTTTCTCTTGATGCACTTCCAACTCAGGGTTCATCTCGTGCACCATCAATTCAGGTTTTATTTGCATCATGTTCTTCTGGTAGTTATGCTAGTTCTCTAGGTTCGCCTCAGAACTCGCCACCATTTTTCGAGAGGGATTGTTATGAGTGTCGAGAGCTAGGTCATGTAAGTAAATATTGTCCCGCCTTTTGCGAGGTCCAGTTCAGCAGAAGAGTCAGGCTACAACTCCTGCACCAGTTGTTCCACCACCCACCCATCCAGCTCGAGGTGGGGCTCTGTGAGCTAGTGGTCGACCAAGAGGTGGAGGTCAATTAGGTGGTGTTAGGCCCGAATTTTGCCAAGATTGGTGTCGTTGCTTCAGATGTTGTGATCACATGTATTGTCTCAGTGTACCACAAGGAAACCTCTATATTGTTTGACCCTGGTTCCACATATTCGTATGTTTTATTATATTTTGTTCATTATCTTGATATGCCCCGTGAGTCCTTAGTTTCACCTATTCGTGTATCTACGCCGGTGGGCGATACTATTATTGTGATCATGTGTACCGGTCGTGTGTGGTAACTATTGGGGGAATGGAGGCTAGAGTTGATCTCTTATTCCTTAGTATGGTGATTTCGATGTAATCTTGGGTATGGATTGGTTGTCTCCATGTCATGCTATTCTGGACATTCACGCAAAAATGGTGACATTGGCGATACCAGAATTGCCGAAGGTCGAGTGGAGAGGTTCTCCTGAGGTCCATTACCAGCCGGCTCTGAAATAGAGCTTAGTCTCTCCATAGTAGTCTACTAGTAGAAGGTTTAGGTTATGACTTGATACAATAGAGTCAGAACACGTGGCTCTGTTGTTTTGCACGCCTACAGAGAGAGACTCCAAAAGTACCGACGCTCAACCGAAAGAAAGCGCAATCAAATATATGCTTAACTCATGCCCCAGGAGACCTATATCTGGTAAAAGTGGTGGCCTGGTTGTCCCCACACCCCCTTATTTTCCTAGCAGGGTAATTTCTTACTTGAAGGCTCAATGTACGGTTGGGAAGGGGTGTTTGTCATATTTAGCCTTTGTGAGAGATGATGATGCAAATACTCCTACTACTGATTCAGTACCAGTAGTGTGAGACTTTTCAGTTGTATTTCCTACAGATCTGTCAGGTTCGTCACCCGACAGGAATATTGATTGCGGTATTGACTTGATGCCGGGAACTCAGCCCATTTCTATTCCTCTGTATCGTATGGCACCAGCTTAATTGAAAGAATTGAAAGAGCAACTTCAGGAGCTTCTTGTTAAGGGGTTTATTAGGCCTAGTGTGTTTCCTTGGGGTGCACCAGTTCTATTCGTGAAAAATAAAGACGGTACTATGCGGATGTGTATCGACTACAGGCAGTTGAACAAAGTTACAATCAACAATAAGTATCCTTTGTCTCGTATTGATGATTTATTTGACCATCTTTAAGGAGTGAGGGTATTCTCAAAAATTTAATTGAGATCTGGGTATCACCAGTTAAAAATTCGGGACTCGGATATTCTGAAGATGGCATTTAGAACCCGTTATTGTCACTGTGAATTTCTCGTGATGTCTTTTGGGGTGACCTACACCCCAGTAGCATTTATGCACTTGATTAATAGTATAGTCCAGCCATATCTTGATTCATTTGTCGTAGTATTTATTGATGACATCCTGGTGTACTCACGTAGCCAGCAGAAGCATGCACAGAACTTGGGTGTTGTATTACAGAGGTTGAGAGAGGATAGACTTTATGCCAAATTGTCTAAGTGTGAGTTCTGGCTTAGACCGATCATTCTTGGGACACATAGTGTCCAATGAAAGAATTAAGGTGGATCCGAAGAAGATACATACAGTTCAGAGTTAGCCCAGGCCATCTTCCGCTACTGAGATTCGGAGTTCTCTCGGCTTGGCCGGTTATTATTGTCGCTTCGTGGAGGGTTTTTCGTCTATTGCATCGCCCTTGACTAAATTGACCCGGAATGGTGCTCCATTCATGTGGGTCAAATGAGTGTGAAGAGAGCTTTTAGAAGCTCAAGACTGCCTTGACCATAGTGTATTGTGATGATTCATTGATTTGGTATTGGGTGTGTCTTGATGCAGGAGGGTAGAGTGATTGGTTGTGCTTCACATCAGTTGAATCCCCATGAAAAGAACTACCTTGTTCATGATTTAGAAATGGAAACCATTGTTCATGCATTGAAGATTTGGAGGCACTATCTTTACGGTGTGTCTTGTGAGGTATTTACAGATCATCGGAGTCTTCAGCACTTATTCAAATAAAAGGATCTAAATTTTAGGCAGCGGAGATGCTAGCCGATGCTTTGAGTAGAAAGGCAGTGAGCATGGGTAGCCTTGCATTTATTCTTGTCGGTGGGAGGCCTCTTGCAGTTGATGTTCAGAGCTTGGCCAATCAGTTCGTGAGACTAGATGTTTCGAAGCCCAGTCGGGTTCTAGCTTATGTGGTTTCTCAGTCTTCCTTATATGACCACATCAGAGAGCGTCAGTATGATGACCCACATTTTCTTGTCCTGAAGGACACAGTTCAACATGGTGATGCCAAAGATGTTACTATTGGAGATGATGGGATGTTGAGGATGCAGGGTCATATTTGTGTACCAAATGTAGATGGGTTGAATGAATTGATTCTTGAAGAAGCCCATAGTTCGCGGTATTCTATTCATCTGGGTGCCGCTAAGATGTACTGGGACTGGAGGCATCACTATTTGTGGAGAAGAATGAAGAAAGATATAATGGGGTTTGTATCTCCATGTTTAAATTGTCAGTGGGTGAAGTACGAGCATCAGAGACCGGATGGATTACTTCAAAGACTTGAAATTCCGGAGTGGAAATGGAAGCGACCATGGACTTTGTAGTTGGACTCCCACAAACTTTGAGGAAGTTTGATGTTGTTTGGGTGATTATATATCGGTTGACCAAGTACGCGCATTTTATTCCAGTAAGTTGTACTTATTCTTCGGAGCAGTTGGCCAAGATTTATATCCATGAGATTGTTCGCCTTCACGGTGTGCCAGTGTCCATCATTTCAGATCAGAGCACATAGTTTACATCACAGTTTTGGAGAGAAATGCAGCGGGAATTAGGTATACAGGTTTAGTTGAGTACAACATTTCACCCTCAGACGGACGGACAGTTCGAGCACACTATTCAGATATTGGAATATATGCTACACGTATCTGTTATAGATTTTTTAGGTTCTTGGGGTCAATTTCTGCCACTTGCAGAGTTCGCGTACAATAGCAGCTACCAATCGAGCATTCAGATGGCTCCATATGAGGCCTTATATGGGAGACAGTGTCAGTCTCCGGTGGGTTGGTTTGAGACGGGTGAGGCTAAGCTATTGGGCACTGATTTAGTTCAGGATGCTTTGGAAAAGATTAAATTGATTCAGTATCGACTTTGTATGGCGCAGTCTAGACAAAAGAGTTATGCCGACTGCAAGGTTCGCGATGTTGCTTACATGGTAGGAGAGAAGGTACTACTCCGAGTTTCACCTATGAAGGGTGTTACGAGGTTCGGGAAGAAGGGTAAGTTGAGTCCTAGGTATATTGGTCCTTTTGAAATACTTATGAAGATTGGAGAGGTGGCTAATGAACTTGCTTTGCCGCCTAGTCTATCGGGTGTTCATCCAGTTTTTAATATATCTGTGCTTTGAAAGTATGTCGGAGATCTGTCTCATGTTTTGGATTTCAGCACAGTGCAGTTGGATGGTAATTTGACTTATGATGTGGAGCTGGTGGCCATTTTAGACTGGCAGGTTCGAAAGTTAAGATCAAAGAACATAGCTTCAGTGAAAGTGCAGTGGAGAGGCTATCCAGTCGGAGAAGCTACCTGAAATATTTAGTGGGAGATGCGGAGAAAATATCCACACCTATTTGACGCTACCGGTATGATTCTAAACTCGTTCGAGGACAAATGTTTGTTTAAGAGGGGGATAATGTAACGACAAGTCCGGTCGCTTTGAGTAATACAACTCCATTCCCCCATTTTCTTCTCAATTTATGCTTTATAGTTGTTATGTGACTTTCCGGGGTAATTGGTTCCAGTCCAGTGAGGTTTTGGAATAAATTGGAACACTTAGTTCCAAGGTTTAAAGCCTAAGTTGAAATAGTTGACCGGATATTGACATATATGTAAACGACCCCTGAATAGAGTTTTGATGATTTCAATATCTCCATATGGTGATTTTTTACATAGTAGCGTATCCGGAAACTTATTTGGAAGTCCGTAGTTAAACTAGGCTTGAAATGGCTAAAATAGAATTTAAGTTTGGAAGTTTGTCCGGGAGTTGACGTTTTTGATATCGGGGTCGGAATCCGATTTTAGAAATTGAAATAGGTCCGTTAAGTGATTTATGACTTGTGTGAAAAATTTGAGGTCAATCGGACTTGATTTTATAGGTTTCGGAATCAAATGTTGAAGTTTGAATTTCTTAGTTTCATTAGGCTTTAATTAGGGTATGATTCGTGTTTTTAGAGTTATGTGATGTGATTTGAGATTTGGACTAAGTTTGTATGATGTTTTAGGACTCGTTGGTGTATTTGGTTGAGGTCCCGGGGGCCTCGGGTGAGTTCTGGAATGGTTTCGGATCATTACTTCATGTTTTATTACTTCTGTTGTTGGTTCTGGTGTTGTTCTTCGCCAATGCGAAGGGACTCATGCATTTTCAAAGAAGGGATTTTGGACTGGGCCATTTTGTGCTTCGTGTTCATGACTAAAGGCACGCGTTCGTGTAAGGGAAAGCTGGCCTAGGGGAGTTTGGTCTTCGTGTTCGCGATATAGGAGCCTGGTGAAGTATCATGTTCGCGATGCCAGGCTCGTGTTCACAAAGATGCTTTTGTAAGCTGTGAAATTTTGTGATTCGCGAACACGAGGAAGCTTCCGCATTCGCAAAGAAGAAAATCCTAGGCAGAGAGTTTAGTTCTGTTTGTGCCATTTTGAATTTTTACCGATTTGGAGCTCGGGGAGAGGCGATTTTCGGGAGATTTTCAAGGAAAACAACGGGGTAAGTATTCTTAGATCAATTTTGGTCAAATTACCGAATCTATGGTTGTTTTTAACATTTAATTGGTGATTTAAGTTGGAAAATTTTGAAAACTCTCTTGGTTAAATTTGAAGATTTGAGGGTCGAGTTGATGTCGGAATTTGGTAAAACTTGTATGGTTGGACTCATGGTTAAATGGGCATTCATATCTTGTAACTTTTGTCGGGTTCTGAGACATGAGCCCCACGGACGATGTTTGAGTTAAATTTTGGATTTTGTTGAAATATTAGTATTTTCATATGGAATTAATTCTTATAATTTGAATATACTGAATCGAATTAATTGTGACTAGATATGCAGATTTCGGAGACCAATTCGTGAGGCAAAGGCAGATTGGAGTAAAGAATTACACGGTTTGAGGTAAGTAACATTTCTAAATATGGTTCTGAGGGTATAAATCCCTGAATTAAGTGTTATATGAATCGTATGAAGGTGTTGCACGTGCTAGGTGGTGGGCATGTTGGCGTGCACCATAGAAAGTGTGACTTAAATAAATTTCGGGGAGTTGTAAGATTAAAGAATCATGTTATTACTCGCATATTCTCCATATGTTAGAGAAATTGAGTTGATGCTCGTATTAAAGATCATGTTTAGGCTACGTGCCGATATTTTGGGACCCATAGGGTCGTGTTGATGTTGAATTAATTGTTTTAAAATGTACATTTCATACTCAGTCATGTTAGTCCACTGCGAGAACATTTATGGGATCGAGTTGCGTGTCGCAACAAGCCATATATATATATATATATATATTACATGGATCGGGGCTGCACGCAGCAGCAGGCCTTATTGGCTTTATTATTATTGGATCAGAATGCACGCCGCAGTAGGTCATATCATCTTTATATAGTACTTGGGCTGAAGGAGCTCCTCGGGAGTCTGCACCCCCCACAGTGAGCGCAGATGATTTATATTCGGGATGGACTTCCCAGGGCATGGACTTGCCTTATTTATTTGTTATTGTGATGAATTTTCCTGGACATGGATCTTTTTCCGAGTCATTTATATTGCGGATAAATTTACCCTTGGCAGGATTGTCCTTATACAGTACTGAGTGACTGATTGTCAATTGATGTATATATATATGGGATGGATCTTCCGTGGGATAGATTGACCATATACAGTACTGAGTGACCAGTAGTTTGTGATCGTGGTACACGAAGTTTTCCATTGAGGTGCATCACTTACAGCACGTACATTGGCATGTAGACATAGAGACGTCATATTCCTCATATCAGTTAGAATTGAACTATTTTACTTGTACAGAGTTTAACTGTTGAACTTGAAAGCATGCCTACATTTTTATACTGTTAATGCTATACTGGGTTGTACCTGCTGAGCACGTCACTGCTTTCGGCCCAAAGGTTAGTCTTGTTACTTATTGAGTTGGTTGTACCCATACTACACGCTGGACCTCGTGTGCAGATCCAGGTATTTCCGGATGCGATGACTGTTAGATCTCAGAGTTTTATCAGTTGGAAACTACAAGGTAGCTGCTTGGTGTCCATAGACCTTGGCTTTCTTTCCTTCAGTTATTGTATTGTTCTATATTTTCAGAGTGTCTTTATCAATCAGACTTTACTATTATTTAGATGCTCATGTACTCATTGACACCGAATTCTGGGAACGTATTAATATCTGTATTAGTGAGATTTTTTGTTAAATTTAAATCTTATGTTTTCAACTTAAGAAAAATGGGATTGTCGGCTTGCCTAATATAAAAATAAGCGCCAACACGTCAGGTGTGATTTTGGATCGTGACACAGAACCCTCGCTTTACATTTGGTCTCCACCAGAGCTCAGAATAACGCGAGCGATTGTTCCATGTCTTAGCTGACCCTCCAATGCCAAAGAGAATGTGGAATATGTTTGTTTCTTCTTCTTGTTTTTTGCTGATATTTTCTTGTTTATTTGTAACCGCAGCAGCACTATAAGCATATTTGTTGAAGAGATGAGCATTGGAGATCAGATAAATGGATCGATATCTACAATGATTAAGTTCTTATCAGTTAGTTATTTGTACATTTTGAGGATTACAAAGATCTAGTAGAAGCAGAAGTGCGTACGCTATTATTAAGTAAGATTCACGGCAATGGGCTTAATATATATATCTTCAGAATCAGGCACCAATGTAATCCATACGCCTGTAATAAACTTTGAAATTGATTTCAATCTAGTGCAATATTTTTTTGTATTCAATCTTATAGCATGTTTGGTCAGGCATTGCTTTGATCATAAGTGTTTTTTTCTAAAATTAAGGTATTTGGCCAAATTTTTAGAAGGAAAAAAATATTTTGGAGTAGAAGTTGAGGCAGTTTTTCGGAAGCAGAAGAAAATAGTTTCTTCTAAAGAGCGCTTTTTGAAAAGCTCTTTTGGAAAGAAAAAAAACACTTAGAGTCACTTCTTAACAACTTGGTCAAATACTAATTTCTACTCAAAATAAATTTTTTTAGTTGATTAGTCAAACACAAATTGCTTCTCACCAAAAGTATTTTTTAAAAATACTTTTGAAAAAAATATCTCTCAAAATAAGCTGATTTTAAAAGAATAGCCAAACATGCTATAGTTTGATTAAAGTTGGGCTTTAGTTGTCAAAATTTATGGTACTAGATTAAAATTTTAATACTATTTTTGCCAATTATAATTGTATAGTATATTGTATTTGTAATATATAGAAACATAGTGTTATGAAACAATAAAAGATGAAGAACAGTATTGCAAAACAAAATAGATAGAAAATTCTTATTGATTTTGGGATGAATTACAATGGAATGTGACCCCTTTATTTACAGGGAAAGAATGACTTAGCCACCAAGTAAAATCCGTAAGTTCTCTCTAAAATATAGACCTTCATCTTAAATAAAACTCTATTTATAACACTTCCCCTTGAATGTCTATTCAACAGATAATATGACTCGTTAAAACCTCAACTAAAATAAAACTCAGTGGGAAAAAAATTCTAGTAAAGGAAAAGGAGTACACATGTTTAGAAATGTGCCTTTTGGTTGCCTCGTTAAAAATATTGCAAGAAAAACTCAGTGGGACAAAATCTTGTAAGGGAAAAAGAGTGCAATGCATATTAACTCACCCTGATGAGAGCATCAATTCAAATCATTGAGCCTTCGCATTACATTCTTGTGCACTAGCTTCTTGAAGGTTGACATCAGTAGAGATTTGATGAATAAATCATCCATATTAACTCCAATAAATATGTTGCACCTTGAAAGTCCTCTATATTACATTATCATGCTTATAGTTATAGCAAGATACAAATTGCACTTAGGATGTAGTACTTCATGACTAAGAATTCTATATGCTTTAACCAATATCCTTTAGGGATTGTCATATAAGTTAAGTCATATAAACCATATAAATAGACTTTAGATTTCCATCAAGTTTTCATGTCATGCCAAACATATATAATACATGAAAGTGATTGCACACACGATTGACTTTATACTTTTGAGTGTTTGAACTACATGTCCAAAATTACATGTATTTCATATGAAACCAATTCTATTCGAATTGTGTCTCTCTCATTTGGGCAATATTTTTGTGTATGTATTCGACAGACTTAAGATCCTCATCTATACTAAGCGCTAGGATAGATTTCGTCGACGAATATTTTATATTGGTTCCAATATTTTTTTATAAAGACATATCATAGAGATCTCTTCATTCATATTTTTAGGTACCTGAACCTCTCCTGAGATTTTATAAAGAATTCTGTCATGTGATCTTCTAGATCACTTGCCTCCTTATTATGATCATTTTGATCATTTGCCCATTTTCTCTATTCTTTGAATTGATTTGTCTATACGCTTTAAGTGTACTATAGACTTTGTCCTTCTAGGTCTTAATAGGAGCATTTGCAATGAGAATATACTTACTTTCTTTGGGTCAGCAAATACGTCTGGCATGCTTTGCAATATATTGCAAATGAATAATCGTGTTATGAACTTCAAGTTCATATTATCTTATTCGATGATCTAGATGTACAAATGATAATTCATTCCATGTAACTTTTTCTCAACTGTTTTTCTTGTCTCCCTCTCGTGTTAGAATAACTAACTTTCTTACTCAATTTTGGGAATCCATCTCTATGCATTATGGTGTTTATCAAAATATACACCGCACATCAATAATAATAAGATGGAATTATTTAGTTCCTGTCCTGAACCACTTGTGAGAGGAGAATGTCATATACTTTCGTATATAATGTATATCAAACTGATACAAATAACTTTGTCCTCATAAGCAATAGCTTAGCTATTAAATGGAGGCACTCAATAAATTATTTTGCTAAACCAATTGTGATATAAACCAATTTATCAAGATAAATTATCTTGAATAGATAATCTGGAAATTATGCTCTAAAATAAATTATTGATCAAGTTACCTCGCAGACAACAGGTTGCGGGTTAATAATAATTGCACATGTAACCATATCATAGATGCATCTTATCTGGTATACATGGAAGGTGAATGAGCCCATATTCACCTTTGATATTTCGAGCATTCATGGGTTTCAATACCAATTTTAGTTGGTTTATTAATTAATGAGAACAAGTAACATAAGAGAATTCATAAAGTACTTTCTAGTTCTTTAATGTTTACCTATGTGAATTCTCTTTTATTTTGCACATCATACTTAAATTGATATGGCTAAACCAATTATGTGAACTGGATAAATTATCAATATTGATAAATTTCAGCTTTACACCATAACGTGTGCAATTATCAATAAACTCCAAGTTTATTACGATATTAGGTTTTTATATCAATAAACATCTAGGTTACTGCGTCGTGTAATTTCACCATATTTTTTATTTGTGTAGTACAAATTAGGCAATAAAGCGGGTAGTTTTCATATACATATTATCCCACTACAATTGTAGTAATATAAAGATATTAAATCTTCCGATTATTTATAGTCTCAATATAACCAGCCGCTTTCGCGAATACTTTAGAAACTCAATAAGTTTCTTTGAGACTTACTACAACACAATGTCTTATTGGTAATCAATTTTATTCCTCAAAATTGGCTATTCCAGAGCTCTCAATAAATTTATATAATTCCCGCCAACCCCCCACCCTCCCCATACCTCATCACCCCATCTCTAACTCACCCACCCCTACCCCCACCTCCCACCACACCCACCCACCGCTCCCCCAACCCTGCCCTATCCTCACCCTAAAGAGAAATATTATTAAGAGTACTTTTTTTTCACGTTGTAGATAAAATACTTTCTTTTTCATTTCAACAAAATGAGTATCTTTTTTCGTTATGTAAAAAAAGTATTTTCTTTCATTTCAACAAAAAAAAGTACTTTCTTTTCATGATGTAGAAAACGTATTTCTTTTATTTCAACCAAATGATATAGTAAAAAGTATTTTCTTTCATTTCAACAAAAAAAATATTTTTCTTTCATGACATATAAGAAGTATTTTCTTTCATTCAAACAAAATGATGTAGTAAAAGTATTTTCTTTCTTTTCAACAAAATGAGTATTTTATTTTTATGATGTAAAAAGAAACTATTTTCTTTCATTCAAACAAAAAGAGTACTTTCTTTTTATGATGTAGAAAAAAGTATTTTCTTTTATTTCAAAAGAAAATGTAAGAAAAAATATTTTCTTTTATTTCAACAAAATAAGTATTTTCTTTTCAAGATATAGAAAAAATATTTTCTTTCACTTTAACGAAATGAGTACTTTTTTCATATTGTAGAAAGAGTACTTCCTCTATCAACCAAAAAAAATATTTTCTTCTTAGTTATGCAACACAAATTTCAACGGTGTTTTGCGTGAAAAAATAAAGCAGCACAATAGTCTCTTTGGATTTGAATTACTTTTTAAAAGAGTTATTAAATTCTTGAAAAAATAGAGTCCTAAAAACATTGGGTATTTTGAATTGGGGTGAGGGGGAGAAGCAACACATGAAACATGGGAATTCGGGGGAAGCGATAAAGAAAGTAGCATAAAAAATTATTTTTCTACGAACTATTATTCATTCTCTAAACAAACACTAGAAAATATTTTTCGAAAAGATAATTCCACTCATTAATCAAATAAGAGAAAATAAGTGACAAAAATCACTTATTTTCCTGAAAATATTTCCTTCGTACCAAACACACCCTTAATCTCGATAAACACGGAATTACAGCTTTCCCTGTAGATTTATATTTATTTCTGAGGCTCCATATAAATGTGCCACATATTTATGTGTGAAGTAAAGTTTTGCAAGAAATTAAACTTGTGGTTTTAACAAAACAATAAGAAATAAAATCCAGAATTATCTCCATGTGCTGTTTCTTCAAAACAAATCAGAAGTTTCAGTTTGTCCTGTTGCAAGATTCTAGAAAAATGATAGTAACCAATTATCATCATCCACGAATTACATATGCTAGCTGTTAGCAACTTTGCCAGAAGCCACATACAAACAGTAGATATGTAACTCTCAGTTTGCTTATGTCTGCACTTACATCACCTATTTGTCTATGAAACTGAAATTACCACCACATCATAACCTTCCTATTCAATAATATAGCGATCAAAGAAAAACTCATCTAACTCTCAATATTTTGAATTGCTCCAAGCAAATTAAGACGAAGGCCGTAATACGAAGAAGGAATGCAGATTTTAACGTGAAAAATTCTTGCGCAAGATGCGTAAACCTAATATCACTACAAAAATTCATTTTTATAGTTTGTCTGGATGATTGTTAAGTATTATTTCATAATATATCGTATCGTATTGTATTACATTGTACTTTATTGTTTTGATGTATACAATTAATTGGATAGAGTGTAGAAGAGGAGGAGAAGAGGCCGAATAGGGAGCATTATAAGTTGGTTAAGAAATAGGCAAAGCTAGCAGTTACGACAGCCAAGACTGCACATTTTAGTTGTTTGTGTGAAGACCCAATTCTAACCCAGGTCGTGATGGCGCCTATCGTGATATAAGGCAAGCCAAGCCTACTTTCCAAAATATTACTACCAATTTGTTTATAAGAATTTAATAAAATATTTCCAATAATTGAATTTCTCGTAAAGCAAGCCAAAATTGAATGTAGATATAGAAATGCAGAAAACGAGCCTAAAAACATCGGGGTGTCACTAAGTCATGAGCGTCTAAATCTATGAACTAAGATATATAAATTGTCTAACTGTCAATACAGTCCAAACGAAGAAATAGATAATAAAAGGAGTAACAAGGTCCTGCGGACGCTAGCAGCTACCTTGCAGTCTCCAAAGATAGCCGGTCTGAACTCAACGATCGTCGCGCTCTAACTCACCTGGATCTGCACATGAAGTGCAAGGTCTAGTATGAGTACAACCGACTCAGTAGTAACAGAAATAACTAAGGAACTGAGTAGTAATGATGAGCTACGCAGAACAATCCAATTATTTCTTTTCACAATTTAAGATAAACAGTAGTAAGCAGGTAATTTCCATAAATCAACAAATGCTACCAGGCAATTAGCAGGTAAATTCAACAACAACAAAAGTAAATGGAACCTCTCAGCAATGTCACCCCATCACTCAGCCTCAATGCACACTCTCAATAGGTATCTGCGCTCACTGGGGGTGTACAGACTCCGGAGGGGCTCCTACAACCCAAGCGCTAAGCACGGACAACTCACGTGCTGCACGGACAACTTAAATGCCAAAATATCAATCTCTGGATCCTTACTGATAAATCACGTGCTATGGTATCAATACCTGGATCTGCACGGACAACTCACGTGCTATAATAAAGTATCTCACAACAGGCCCTTGGCCTCACTCAGTCATGTACCTCTATAGCCTCACAATTCCCAACATGTACAAGAATTTCTATGACTGAGTACAAATAATGTGAGCATGAATAAAGCCTAAGCATTATCTCTAGCATGAAGGCAGTCAAGTTCAATAACATGTAAATACGTAACACAGATAATGGCCATTAGGCCTCACAGCTTCACGGGACGGACCAAGTCTCAAACCCTCGCGGTGTACACCCACACACCCGTCACCTAGCATGGGTATCCCCTCCAAACAGTCACATGATATCAAATTCTCCGGGTTTATACCTCAAAGCCAGAGTTAAAACTATTACTTACCTTAACAGCGAAAAATCCTTCTTTGGAATGTCCTCGTCCCTCGACTCGATCTCCAAAAGCTCTGAATCTATCCATAATCAGAATAATACTATCAACATAGGCTAAAGAATCAAATTCCACAAGAAAAACTACATAAATAGGCCAACACTCTGAAACCGGCCAAAACCAGGCCCTCGGGCCCACATCTCGACACTAGTCAAAAATGGAAGAATTAGAATCCTCGTCCTATCCCGAGTCTAACCATATAAAATTCATCGAAATTGGGCTCCGCTTGGTCCCTCAAATCCTCACTTAAAACTCTCCAAAACTCAGGTCCTAACTCCCTAAATTTTACCCTAACCCCCTGCTAATTCCATGGCTAATCAATGGAAAAACATCATAAACGCGCGTAAATAAACCCAAGTAACTTACCTCAGTGATATCTCTCGATTCCCTCTTGAAATGCTCTGCCCAAAGCTCCAAATCGTTCAACAATGGTGGGAAAAGTGCAAAAATTCGCGAAGTGTTACTTATATAGGTTTTGCTCAGGGGTTCCGCACCTGCGACCCCCTTCTTCGCACCTACGGTTCCGCATCTGCAGTCCTAAGTGCGCATCTGTGAAAGCCACTTAACCGACCAGGCTTCGCACCTACGGCTTGCAGGTGCGACCACACTTCCGCACCTGCAGTCAATGCCCAAGCCTCCATCTCTGCATCTGCGATAGGCTCTCCGCACCTGCGGTCATCGCACCTGCGGCTCCCCATCCGCAGGTGCGGCCACACTAGTAACTTCACACTAGCAGCTCCAACTGCATTTTCCAACTTCCAAACTCCCCGATACCCATCCAAAATCGTCCCGAGTCCCTCGGGACCTTAACCAATAATTCAAAAAAGTCATATATCACTACCCGAACTTAGTCAAACCTTCGCAAAACTCAAAACAACACCAAAACACCAAATCCACCTCGGATTCAAGCCTAAGAACTTCTAAACTTCAACAATTTGCCAACAACGCCGAAACCTATCAAACTACGTCCGAATGACCTCAAATTTTGCACACACTTCACAAATGACACTACGAACCTATTCCAACTTCCAGAATTCAATTCTAATCCCGATACCTAATTTTCCACAGCCGACCAAAATCGCCAAATTTCCTATTTTCGCCAATTCAAGACTAATTCTACTATGGGCCTCCAAATTACATTCCGGGAACACTCCTAAGTCTAAAATCACCCAACGAAGCTAACTGAATGATAAAAATCTAAATCCGAATTCGTTTACTCATAAGTCAATGTTCGGTTGACTTTCTAACTAAGAGACTAAGTGTCTCATTTCACTCCAAAACCACTCTGAACCCAAACTACCAATTCAATACAAATCAACACAGGTGAACAACACATAAAGAAGCAGAAATTGGGGAAATGGGGCTATAACTCTCGGAACGACCGGCCGGGTCGTTACAGTTTGTATGAGGAACTTAGAGCAAGTGAAGTGCATAAAGGACGAAGAACGTAGAGTTTTGTTGGATGAGTGGCTTATCCGTCGGAGATGGCAGACTTACTTCCATAGTCTCTTGAACGAGGAGGGGGACAAGAGCATTGTACTGGGTGATTTGGAACTCTCCAGGAGTTGTTGTGACTTTGGGTATTGTATGGAGATTAGAGTTGATGAAGTTGAGGGGGATATGCATAAGATGAGAAGGGTCAAAGTGACCGAGCCAGATGAAATCCCGGTGGCGTTTTGAAAGAGTGCGGTCAAGACAGGCTTGGAGTGGCTTGCTAGGTTATTTAATGTCATTCTTAGAAAGAAACGGATGCCCCGAGAGTAGAGGTGGAACACGATGGTTCTTGTATATAAGAACAAGGGTGATATCAAAAAATGCAATAACTATAGGGTATTAAGTTGCTTAGCCATACTATGAAACTCTGGGAGAGAGGGGTAGAGCTAAGGGTGAGGATGAGGATGAGTGTCTCTATTTCCAAGAACAAGTTTGTGTTTATGCCGGGGCGTCCAACTACAAAATCCATCCACTTGCTAGGTGATTGCTGGAGCAGTATATGGAGAGAAAGAAGGACTTGCATATGGTGTTCATCGACTTAGAAAATGCGTACAATAAAGTTCCGAGTGAGGTTTTGTAGAGATGTTTAGAGGCTAGCGGTGTACATGCTGCCTACATTAGGTTGATTAAGGACATGTCTGATGGATCAAGGACCCGAGTGAGGATGGTGGGTAGGGACTCGGACCATTTTCTGGGTATGATGGGGTTGCATCAGGAGTCGGCACTCAGGCCTTTTTTGTTTGCTCTGGCGATGGACATACTGACGCACCACATCCAAGGGGAGGTGTCGTGGTGCATGCTATTTGCAGATGATGTTGTATTGATAGACGATATGCGAGATGGTGTGAATGCGCAATTAGAGGTATAGAGAAAGACACTGGAGTCTAAAGGTTTCAAGTTGAGCAGAACCAAGACAGAATACTTGGAGTGTAAGTTCAGTGATGAGACTCAAAGAGGGGAAGGGGAGGAGAGGATAGACTCGCAGGTCATCCCTAGCAGAGGAAGTTTTATGTACCTTGGGTCTATTATTCAGGAGGATGGGGAGATTGATGAAGATTTCACACATCGTATTGGGGCGGGATGGATGAAATGGAGACTCACTTCCGGTGTTTTGTGTGACAAGAAGGTGCCACCGAAACATCAAGGTAAGTTCTACAGAGTTGTGATTAGAATAACAATATTGTATGGGGCTGAGTGTTGGCCAGTCAAGATCGCTTATGTCCAGAAGATGAAGGTAGAAGAGATGAGGATGATGAAATGGATGTGTGGGCACACCAGGTTAGGAGGAAGAGAACAGACACCCCGGTGAGGAGGTGTGAGAGGTTGACATTGAAGGGACTATAGAGAGGAAGAGTAGGCCAAAGAAGAGGTGGAGAGAGGTGATTAGGCAAGACATGGCGCAACTTCAGTTTACCGAGGACATGACTCTTTATCGGAAGGTATGGAGGTCGAGGATTAGGATAGTAAAGTAGGTAGTCTAGAGTGTTCATAACAGTAGTATTGGCACACAGTCTCACTTTATGGTAGTAGTAGGTTTTTATGACTAACTATTATTTTCTTTTAGTGTTGATCACCTTACTATCATGTTATTTTTATTCTGCTTTTATATGGCTTTTTGGTATGTCCCTTCTCGTCTATTTTTTCATTAATGTGGTACTTATGCTTTCCTGAGTCGAGGGTCTAATGGAAACAACATCTCTATCCTACAAGGTAGGGGTAAGGTCTGCGTACATACCACTCTCCCTAGACCCCACGGTGTGGGATGATACTCGGTATGTTGTTGTTGTTGTTGTAATTAATTGGATAGAGCGAATTGTTTGTCATCGTTTTAGGATGTCATGCACCAACAATATGTAGAATAAATTTACAATATTACAAAGAAAAAGTAAGACACGAAGTAGAATAATTATATAAAAAGATAGGGTAAAATATAAAATAGGATTATTTAATAATAAGGAAAGGCAAGATGAGAGAAAAAAATAAGGTTACAATACGACAACACCAAATCGGTTGTTCCATAAAGTGACTCGTTTCATCATTATGTAACCACAAATTTAACGATAAGATACAATAGAATTTAAATAACAACCAAAACAAATTGTATTTAGAATAACAATATAATACAATGCAATAGGTAACAACCATCCAAACAAGCTGTTAATACACATCTTACCGTTGTTCACATTCTTTTTTTTTCTAGGATACCTGTCACGACCCAATATCCTAACCTGTAGTAATTGCGCCTATCTGAATACTAGGCAAGCCGACAACCTGAACAAACCACAATATCTTTTAAGTTTGAAAACATAACATTTGAATTCAATAGAAAACCTCGCAATTACATATACAAAACACTCCAAAAACCTGGTGTCACTAAGTACATGACCATCTAAATGATAACAAAGTTTGACTGATAACAACATTGTCTAAAATATAGAACAATACAATAACTGAAAGGAAGAGAGTCAAGGTCAGCGGACGCCAAGCAGCTACCTTGATAGTCTCCAACTGATAAAACTATGCAATCTAACAGCCGCCGCACCCGAAAACACTTGGATCTGCACACGAGGTGCAGAGTGTAGTATGTGTACCACAAACTCAATATAAGTAACAAGACAAACATTTGGGCTAAAAGTAGTGACGAGCTCAGTAAGTACATTCCAGTATAGAAATAACAGTACATAAATGTAGGCATGCTTTCAAGTTCAACAGTTAAACTGAGTAGAAGTAAAATAGATCGGTTATGAGTGATATGAGGAATATGACATCTAAATGGAAAACCTCGTGTACTCACGATCACAAATTACTCAGCACTCAGTACTGTATATGGCTAATCCATCCCAGGGATGTTCCATCCCATATATATATATATACACACATCAACTAATAATCAATCACTCAGTACTGTATAAGGCCAATCTAGCCCAGTGATAATTTATCCCCAAATATAAATGATTCGGACAAGGTCCATGTCCAGAGAATTCATCACAATTATAAATAAATAAGGCAAGTCCATGCCCTAGGAAGTTCATCCAAAATATATAATCATCTGCGCTCACTATGGGAGGTGCAGACTCCGGAGGGGCTCCTTCATCCCAAGAGCGATATAAAGTCAATATGGCCTACTACGGCGTGCAGTCCGATCCCATAATAATAAAGCCTATAAGGCCTGTTAGGCAACCCCGATCCATATAATAGTAATATATATATAAAGCCAATATGGCCTGCTGCGGCACGCAACTCGATCCTATAAATATCCTCACTATGGATGAACATGACTGAATATGAAATGTACATTTCAAAGCAATTAAATTGAATAGCAAGATGACCCTATGGATCCCAAAATATCGGCATGTAGCCGAAACATGATCTTTAATACGAGTCTCGGCTCAATTCTCTAACACGTGGAGAATATGCGGATAATAACATGATTATTTAATTTTACAAATCCAAAGAATTTATTCAAGTCATAATTTCTATGGTGCACGACCACACGCTCCTCACTTAGCATGTGTGTCACCTCCAACAACTTATACAACACAAAATTCAGGGATTCATACCCTTATAACCAAGTTTAGAAATGTTATTTACCTCAAACCATTCTGCTATACCCTTGCTTGGGGAATCTGCCTCCGAAAGCCTCAAATCTAGTCATAATTAATTTGGTTAAGCCAATACAAATTATTGGAATTAATTCCATATGAAAATACTAACTTTCCACCAAAATCCGAAATTTAACTCAAAAATCGCCTGTGGAGCACACCTCTCGAAACCCAACAAAAGTTACAAAATATGAACGTTCATTCAACCACGAGTCTAACTATACCAATTTCACTAAATTCCAACATTAACGCAATCCTCAAATCTTCAAATTAAACAAAGAGGGTTTTCTAAATTTTCCAACTTAAATCACCAATTAAATGTTAAAAACAACCATGGATACGGGTAATTTGACCAAAATTGAGTTAAGAACACTTACCCTGTTGCTTTTCTTGAAAATCTCCCAAAAATCGCCTCTTTTCGAGCTCCAAATTGTCAAAAATATTTAAGTCCCGTTTTCAGAACTTAAACATTCTGTCCAGGCATTCCATCTTCACGAACGCGGTCATTGCCTCGCGTTCGCGAAGCACAAAATTGTGCTGCCCAAATTTCCTTCTTCGCATTCGCGACCTCCTTGTCACGTTCGCGAAGCCTCCTGACCTCTACCCTCCGTGTTTGCGAGCCACGAGTCGCGTTCGCTAAGGCTTAACCCCAGGCAGGGCCCAACTCGTCTTCCTCTTCGCCTTCGCATCCGCCCACTCGTGTTCGCGTAGGCTTCCCCAGCCTTTGCTTCGCATTCGCGTCTCCTTCATCACGATCACGATGGTCACATCCCAGCAGCCCAAAAATCCTTCTTCACGAACGCGTGAGACCCTTAGCGTTCACGAAGAACAATACCGGACACTAGCTCGAGCAACTGCAAAACAAATCAAAATGGTCTGTAACCACTCCGAACCACACCCGAGGCCCCCAAGACCCCGTCAAGTCACACTAATAAGTCCCAATACATAACACAAACCTGTTCGAGGTTTCAAATCACATCTAACAATGCTAAAACCACGAATCATCCCCAATTCAAGCAATAAAACTAAGAATTTTAAACTTCTACATTCGATGCCGAAACCGATCAAATCAAGTCCGATTGACATCAAATTTTGCACACAAGTCATAAATGACATAACAGACCTATTCAATTTTCTAGAATCGGATTCCGACCCCGACATTAAAAAGTCAACTCCCCGGTCAAACTTCCAAACTTAAATTTTTATTTTAGTCATTTCAAGCCTAATTTAACTACGGGGTTCCAAATAATTTTTCGGACATGCTACTAAGTCCAAAATCACCCTACAGAGCTATTGGAGTCATCAAAATTCTATTCCGGGGTCGTTTATACATAAGTCAACATCCGGTCAACCTTTTCAACTTAAGTTTTCATGTTTGAAACTAAGTGTCTCAATTCATTCAAAACCTCACCAGATCCGAACCAGTTACCCCGGGTCGTTACAAGACCAACTTTTTTATTTTGTTTTGATGTTTTCTTTCTTATGTAAACAAATAAAAGAGAAGTCCATAAGGAGGCGTGGCCTCCAAGTAGCAAAGCAAAATGAGATAATTTGCCAAAAACCTCGGCCACAAAAATTTCCACTTTTTTGGCTTTGCTGCTGAGCATTTCTATATAAAAAAACAAGCAACGTTGAGACAAGGCTAATATAACATTTCAAGATTCCAATTTCTCCACTAAATTCAACACAAAATGACAGTGCTTACTCTTGAGCAACCACATTTTGTGTTATTTCCTTTTATGGCACAAGGCCATATGATACCTATGATAGATATAGCTCGATTATTAGCACAGCAAGGTGCTATGGTCACAATTCTTTCAACGCCCTCAAATGCCAACAGATTCAATACAGTCATTGCCCGTGGAATAGAAACAGGACTAAAAATTCAAGTAATTGACCTCTATTTTCCAAGTTTAGAAGCAGGGCTACCAGAAGGGTGCGAGAACTGCGACATGCTTCCATCAATAGATATGATGAAGAATTTCTTTCTTGCTATTCAAATGCTTGAGTCGCAAGTGGTAGACTTGTTGCAAGAATTGAATCCATCGCCAAGTTGCTTAATTTCCGATATGTGTTTTCCTTGGACAACTAATGTTGCCAAAAATATTAACATTCCTCGGATTGTTTTTCATGGGATGTGCAGCTTTTCTTTGTTGTGTTTACACAATTTGAGAGAATGGAAGGTGTTGGAAAATGCTAATTCTGATACTGAATATTTTTCAGTGCCTGGTTTTCCGGACAAAGTTGAACTGACCAAAGCTCAACTTAAAATCTTGGTTGATCCAAGCAATCCGGAATGGGAAGAATTTTTGGGCAAACAGAAGGAGGCAGAAGATGAAGCTTATGGTATAGTGGTGAATAGTTTTGAGGAGTTGGAACCGGAATATGTAAAGGGAATGAGAAAGGCCAAAGGTAATGTTGAATTGCCTAAGTGTGTGACAGTCTTATCGAATACTTATACTATCAGGGAGAGCATAATTATATCATGTCTCAATGTGTAAGGGCCTAATTATTTTCCATGCATCAAACACGTCAAAATACTCTTTTTCTTTGGATGGCGTTAGAGATTTGAACCCACAACCTCTGATTAGTTCAACATCATATTGAATTGTATCATCATTTAATCTAAAAGTTTAATATTGCTAGAGGATACACACTTTTAGTTGCATAATTATATTATGTCCCCCATGACCTCTACTTATTCTAATATAATGTTAAATTGTGTGACCGTCTTTATCTAAAAGATTTAAGTTGTTACAGAAAATACAACTTTTAATTGCAATACTTAGATTATATCTCAAACATATGCGGTTTGGTTCTATTTCTTGGTCTAAGCAACTGAAAATTTTCTTTGATTTCGTGTGTTGGTGTGATTTAAAAGCATGACCTATACTTGTTCTAATATCACTTTGAATTGTATGATCATTTTATCTAAAAGCTTAAGTTATTAGAAGGAGCATAGTTTAATTAATAAATTATATTATGTCTCGAACAGGTAAGAAGGTTTGGACAATTGGTCCTGTTTCCCTGTGTAACAAAGAGAAACAAGACAAAGCTGAAAGAGGAAGCAAAGCCTCAATACATGAACACCACTGCCTGAAATGGCTCGATTCTAAGGAACCAAACTCTGTTCTCTTTGTTTGTCTTGGAAGTTTATCGCGCTTGCGAACATCACAAATGATAGAACTTGGACTTGGATTAGAGTCATGTAAAAGACCTTTCATTTGGGTTGTTAGACACATCTCAGATGAATTCAGAAAATGGCTAAATGAAGAGAATTTTGAGGAAAGAGTTAAAGAAAATGGGATTTTAATTCATGGTTGGGCACCACAAGTACTAATATTATCACACCCTTCAGTCGGGGGATTCTTGACACATTGTGGATGGAATTCGAGTATAGAAGGAATATCTGCTGGTGTGCCAATGATTACTTGGCCATTATTTGCTGAGCAATTTTGTAATGAGAGGCTAATTACGAATGTTCTCAAGACAGGAGTAAAGTCTGGCGTCGAGAATCCTGTTATGTTTTTAGAGGAGGAAAAAGTGGAAACACAAGTGAATAAAGATGACATTAAGATGGTTATTGAAAGATTAATGGGTGAAGAAGAGGAAGCAGAAATGAGAAGAGAAAGAGCTAAAGAGCTTGGAGAAATTGCAAGAAAGGCTGTGGAGGAAGGGGGTTCCTCTTACCTGAACTTGACAAAACTAATACAAGATGTCAAAGAGCAAGCTAATTCTGGAAAATCCATTTGAAAGTCTGATCTTTCATAGCAAACTGTTAATGATACAGAATGTTTTGTTCACAATCTATAGTGGGCGTTGTATATTTCCATTTAGACGGGCACTTTCGCCTTTGTTTTACGCAGGGCATATTAATGCGGTGGCAAATTGCAGCATGGAAATATAGAGAGAGTCCAAGCTGCAGTATGTGGACTTCAAGATAAAGTTTTTGGGAAGCAGGGAGTATATGAAATCAGCGGCAGATCCAGAATTTCACAAGAATGGAGGCACTATTATGAATAGACAGATTCATGATTTACTTTTGAAATTATAAGCTAAGTTCAAGTCTTTTTATTATACACGCATTAAAAAACAAGAATGGAGATTCATGTCAAACTTGGGGATTTCGAAATAATAAACCAAATAAGGGAAGAAAGACAAAAAAAAAGTACTTATTTAAATCACAAAATAGACATGGAATTGAACCTTTAACCTCACTCGTAAACGTGCACTCAATACCTATTTGTACCATAAGATTTCTTTACTTTGGATATATTTAAGTAATTTTAGAAAAATATAATATTGTTATACATGATTTCGGAATAGGAGCATGAATTTATGTGCACCCCAAACTTTGGATACGCTTTTGTATGAAATATATTGTTGGGGTAAAACATTACATTTAACATGGTATGATATTGTCCGCTTTCGGTCAAGCCCGCACAGTTTTTCCCCAAAATACTCGCACCATTAAGAGAACCATATGCTTTATAAGTAAAGCGGTTGTGTATGCGTCTTTGAAGTTACGGGTGAAATCCACATGATCCGAGTATTTATAGTGACCGAAGCCCATGCGTCTTTGAAGCTACGGGTAAAGGTAGTAAACCAGCTCAAAGATAGGCAAAGACACCAAAACGGACCCCCATGCAACACTCTGCCATCTCCATACTTTTTCCGTCAAATCATTAGCTCTGATACTAGTTATTGGGCTTAATCAACATAAAGATATTCCTAAAATGGATATTGTCCGCTTTGTACCAAGTCCGCACGATTTTTCTCTATGATGTTCCGATAGGTAATTTACAATTTTAACTTTAAATTTTGTGTTTTGAAACCTCGATTAGCTCCGCTTAGCCTTACTCGATTTATGTGCGCAGTCTATATCTTTTTCGGAAGGTTTTTATGTGAAAATTTGATAAAAATGTGAAACCGTTCCTTAAAACTCATTTGAGTTGACTTCGGTCAACACTTTGAGTAAACAAACTCGGATCAGTGTTTGGGGGGTCCCGGTGGGTCCGTATCGTGATTTAGGACTTGGGCATATGCCCGAAATCGAATTCGAAAGTCCCTAGCTCGAGTTATCGTAATTTATTGAAAACGACAGGTTAAGGGTTTAAAGAATTAATAAGTTCAAACGAAGTTTGACTTTGTTTCTACCGGATCCGGATTTTGATTTCGGGACTTGCTATAGGTTCATTACTGTATTCATGACTTGTCTGCAAAATTTGGTGCAAAAAAGAGTTGATTTGATGTAATTCAGACGCCCGTTAAAATATTGAAAGTACTTAAGCTTCATTGGAAATTTCATTCATTTTTTTGTCTGATTCGTAGTTCTAGGTGTTATTTTGGTATTTTGATGGTACAAGTGATTTCGTATGATATTGTACTTGTGTGCATGTTTGGTTGGGAGCTCCGAGGGCTCGGGTGAGTTTCGGATACGCTTCAGAGTGGTTTTGAACTTGGAAAAAATAGCTGGTGCAAGTCTCTGATCTCGCAATTAAAAGGCCAGTGTTTGCATTTGCGAACATTCAAATTCCTTTTAGGTTTGTATTTGTGAACTACTTCTTCGCATTTGCAAAGAGGGGATGGGTCAGCAATAGATCACATTTGCGATCAAAAGGTCGTATTTGCGGAGTCGCATTTGCGAACAAATCATCGCTAATGCAGATAGCATAGATGTGAGCTTCTTCGCATTTGCGAAACTATCTCGCATTTGCGGGGCTTGCAATTGCAAACCCTAGATCGCAATTGCAACAACTTTGCCTGGACAAAAGCTGAGAAAAATTGGATTTTAGCTCATTCTTTAAAATTCTCAACCATAAACACCTTAGAAAAGATTTTCGCAAGATATTTTCTTCCTAAATTCGTTGGTAAGTGACTCTAATCTGCTTTTTTTCAATTTCCCGTTACATTTCATAAGCTTTCAACTTTAAATCTAGGAATTCCATGATAGAAATTAGGGATTTGGGTAATTAGTGATTTTTATAAAATTAGAATTTAGACATCGAATTGAGGTCGAATTCAAATTGAACTACATAACCGGACTCGGGGGTGAATGTACGATCGGGTTTCGGTCTGAACCTCGAGTTTAGACCAAGCGGGCTCGGGGATTGACTTTTATTGACTTTTTAAATAATGATCCAAATAGAACCTCTTTCATTCGTGGGTAGTTTCTTAGGCTTATTTTGAATCGTTTGGTTGAAAATTTTCTAGATTGGTTGGTTCGGAGGCTTGTTCGAAAGGCAAGACCGTAGTTGAACATTGAATTGGTTGTGGAGTGAGGTAAGTGTCGTGGTTAATCTTTACTTGAGGGATTAGGACTTGTTTGCCTATTTGTTACGTGTTTAATGTGTGGGTACAACATATTTGTGAGGTGATGGGTACTTATGCGTTGTTATTGGGTTAAAACATGTGGGTAAAACTTGTTTCCTTGTGATTTATTGCCTCTTTAATTATGACATCCATGCTTAGATTAAATTATTACCTATTAGATCGTTCTTTTTGTATTCATGGAATAATTGGTAATAGTTGAGTATGTGGAAGTTGAGGTTTGGTATCTTGGAATCATAATTTAAGTAAAGTACATCCCTTGCAGTATTTATGTCCTGAATGTTTATATTCATCACGACATGGTAAGGGAGAGTGTCAAAGAACGAAGGGTGACCATTTCATTACCTTAATTACTGATTAATACATGGTGAGTAAGAGAGTTAAAGCACGAAAGGTGATGTCGTTCCATTTCATTTCTCTTATGACAATCAATTTATGGTAAAGATGAGAGTAAAGAACGAAGAGTGATGTCGTGCCATTTTCATATTGTATGTTATTTGTCCTATTTGGTTGATGATTTATTTGAGTGTCTATGTTGTCTTTTCTGTTGTCGTTATTGTATCTTTTTTTTCCTTTCGCATGTTCACTCCCAACTGTACATATTAAATCTCTATTTTGTTTCTATTTGGTACATATATCTATGTTTGTACAGGTTTAATTACGTGAGTGTCATGTCATAGCCTCATCACTACCCGTCGAGATTAGGCTCGATAATTATGGAGTACATTAGGTCGTATGTACTCATACTACAATCTGCACTTCTTATGCATATTTTGGTACTAGTCCTAGCTATATGTGAGGTGCACTACCTCGGATTATCATTCGGAGACTTGAGGTAGATCTGCTGACGTCCGTAGACCTAGAAGTCCCCTTCCTCTTTCCTCCTTTACTGTTCATTTAATTCAAAATATTTGTATTTATTTCAAACCCTATTTGTATAACTTCTAGTAGCTCGTACACTTGTGACACCAAATTCGGGTTAAATTATATTTGTCAGATGTTATGGTTTTTCCGCACCTTACTTCAACATTTATTTAAGCTATTTCAGTTTCTTTATTATTATTATTTAATTTGAGCTAGTAAAATGGATAAACTATTCTAACATTGGAGCCATTACAATCCCGAGGGTGGAATTTTTGGGTCGTGACAACTTGGTCTCAAAACACTAAGTTGCCTAGTTCTCACGAGTCACAAGCAGGCTTAGTAGAGCTTGGAGGATCGGTACGTAGACGTCTGTACTTATCTTCCAAAGGCTATGGAGTTTAGGAAAAATGTCATTTTTTTCTTACCCAGCCGTGCAATTTTATTCTATCATTGATGATTGAACCCTTCTATTCTTGTTCTCTCGCAGATGGCAAGAACATGCATTGTATCTACCGCCAAACAAGAGCCAGAGCCCCCTGTGGCAGCTACGACTAGGGGCAGAGCTCGAGGCCGAGGCAGAGGTAGAGGCAGAGGTAGAGGCAGAGGCAGAGGCAGAGGTAAAGGCAGGGTAGAGCTCAGCTTAGAGCTCAAGCACCACCAACAGCAGTGGAGCCTCATGTATATTTTGATGAGGAGGTCACAGATCAGACTGTACCAATTGGACCAGCTCAGGTCCCAGAGGGGTTCATAGCCACTCCAGTGTTTCAGGATGCTCTAGTTAATTTGGTGGTCCTTATGGAGAGTGTGGCCCGAACCGGTACTTTCCCGGTGGCACCAGCTGTCTCTCAGGCCGGGGGATGAGGAAAGACTCTCGCTACTCACACTCCGGAGTAGGTGGCTCCTCAGTTTAAAACTCCGGCAGCCCCGCCAGTTGGGGCAATTCAGCCGGTTGATGCGGCATAGGTCGGTGATAGGCCCGCATTATCTTCTGAGGCAATGTTGAGGTTGGATAAGTTCACCAAGTCTTTCATGTTCATTTCGGTGGTGCATCTTCTAAGGACCCACCATATTTTCTGGGCCGTTTCCACAAGTTGTTGCGGAACATGGGTATAGTTGAGACCAATAGGGTTGATTTTGCAGCATTTTAGCTGACTGGTTTCACCCGGAGATGGTGGAGCGATTATATGTTTTCTAGACCAGCTAAGTCGCCTGCACTTACTTGGGATCAATTCTCACATGTATTTATAGAGAAGTTTTTCCATGTTACCTTGATAGAGGAGTATCACAGGCAGTTTGAGCGACTTCAACATGGTGGTATGACTGTCACTCAGTACGAGACTCGATTTGTGGACTTACCTCGCCATTCTAGTTTCTTGCTTCCTACTGAGCAGGAGCGAGTGATAAGATCTATTGATGGACTTACTTACACTCTCAATCTTCATATAGCCAAGGAGACATGGAGTGATATTACCTTACAAATAGTTATTGATATTGCCAGACGTATCGAGTTGGTTCGTGTTTAGGAGAGGGAGTCGTCGTCAGATAAGATGCCACGTCATTCCAGTAGTTTCAACGGTGCCTCATCTGGAGGCAGGGTTACTTTTTCTAGAGGCCATCCTCATATCGATTCAGGCGTCCCACAATGCTTCAAGAAGTCGTGGTCCTTACGTGCCTCATTTTTTACAGCCAGGCTAAAGTGCACCACCAGCTTCTATCAGCGCACCTCCGATCCAGAGCTATCAGAGTGCTTATTCAGGTCCTCAAGGCCAGTTCCAGGATCAGCAGTCACAGCAGCTGAGGGCTGTGGTCTGGGCTATCAAAGTGGTTATTCAACTTGTTATACTTGTCGTGATCCGAGGCACATTGTTAGATTTTACCTCGGGTCATAGAGCATCATGCAGTAGCAGGGCTCTTGTGCCATGATTCTGGCACCAATTGCTTCACCGCCCGCTCAAATAGCTAGAGGTCAGGGTCAGGCAGCCAGAGGTGGAGGTCATGCCATTAGAGGTAGAGGTCATGGCGTTAGAGGTGGAGGCCAGCAAGATAGAGGTTTTCCCAGTGACGTAGTTTAGAGTGGTGGGGCCCAGCCCTGATGTTATGCTTTCCCAACAAGGCCTAAGGCTGAGTCATCTGACGCCGTTATCACATGTATTCTTCTCGTTTTCCATAGAAATGCTTCCATTCTATTTGATCCGGAATCTACTTACTCCTATGTGTCATCCTATTTTGCTGCATATTTGGTCGTGCCTCGTGATTCCTTGAGTGCTCCCGTGTATGTGTCCACGCCTGTGGGAGATTCTATTGTTCTAGATCGTGTTTATCGCTTATCTGTGATTACTGTTAGGAGTCTTGAGACTAGTGTAGATCTTCTACTCCTTGATATAGTAGATTTTGATGTCATATTGGGTATGGATTAGTTGTCACCTTGTCATGCTATATTGGACTGTCACGCCAAGATGGTGACCTTAGCCATGCCGGGGTTTCCTAGATTAGAGTGGAGGGGGACTCTTGGCCATTCTACCAGTAGAGTTATATCTTATGTGAAGGCTCTACGTATGGTTGAGGAGGGATGTCTAGCTTATTTGGCCTATGTCCGTGATTCTAGTGCGGAGGTTCCTTCCATGGATTCAGTGCCAGTTGTTCGTGAGTTTCTAGAGGTGTTTCCTGCATATCTGCCGGGGCTGCCACCCGATAGAGATATTGACTTCTGCATTGATTAGGTATCCGGGAACTCAGCCCATTTCTGTTCGGAGGTGAAGGAATTGAAGGAGCAGTTGCAAGAATTACTTGATAAGGGCTTCATTAGACCTAGTGTCTCGCCCTGGGGAGAACCCATGTTGTTCGTGAAGAAGAAGGATGGGTCAATGAGGATGTGTATAGACTATTGGCAGTTGAACAAATTCACTATGAAGAACAAGTATCAGTTTCCAAGGATTGATAACTTATTTGATCAGCTTCAAGGTGCCATAGTGTTTTTGAAGATTGATTTGAGTTCTAGCTACCATCAGTTGAGGATTAGGGAATCCGATGTCCCTAAGACGGCTTTTCAGACTCGTCATGGGGATTACGAGTTCCAAGTGATATCATTTGGGTTGACAAATGCCCCAGCAACATTCATGGATTTAATGAACCGGGTGTTCAAGCCCTAGTTGGATTCGTTTGTGATTGTATGCATTGATGATATCTTGATTTATTCCCGCAACCGAGAGGAGCATGAGCACCATCTTCCAATTGTACTTCAGACTCTGATAGATAACCAGTTATATGAAAAGTTTTCAAAGTGTGAGTTTTGGTTAAACTTAGTTGCCTTTTTGGGACATTTTGTATCGACAGAGGGCATAAAGGTGGATCCCAAGAAGATTGAAGCAGTTCAGAACTGGCCTAGACCTACTTTAGCTACAGAGATATAGAGTTACCTTGGTTTGGCGAGTCATTATCACTGGTTCATGGAGGGGTTTTCATCTATAGCAGCCCCATTAACCAGATTTACCCAGAAGGGTGTCCCCTTCAGATGGTCGGACGAGTATGAGTTGAGCTTTCAGAAGCTCAAGACTATTTTTACTACAGCACCAGTGTTGGTGTTGCCCACTAGTTCAGGATCCTACGGGTGTATTGTGATGCATCTCCTATTGGGATCGGTCTTGTATTGATGAAGGATGGGAGGGTGATTGCATACGCATCACGGCAGTTGAAGGTTCATGAGAAGATTTTACCATGTTCATGACTTAGAGTTGGCAGCTATTGTTCATGCGCTGAGGATTTGGAGGCATTATTTACAACATGCCGTGTGAGGTATTCACTGATCATCGAAGCCTATAGTATTTGTTCAAACAAAAGGATCTAAACTTGAGGCAGAGGAGATGATTGGATCTATTGAAAGAATATAATATCACCATTTTGTATCATCCCAGGAAGGACAATGTGGTGGCAGATGCCTTGAGTAGAAAGACTATGAGTATTTGCAGCCTTGCGTACATTCCAGTTGGTGAGAGGCTTCTTGCTTCATATGTTCAGGTTTTGGCCAATCAGTTTGTGAGGTTAGATGTCTTAGATCCTAGTTGTGTTTTAGCTTGCACAGTCGCTCGGTCTTCCTTGACTGATCACACGGTGCATCATGATGGTTCCAAGCAGGTTAATGTTGGAGATGATGGAGTTTTGAGGATGCAGGTTGTATTTGTGTGCCCAATATGGATAGGCTTTGAGATTTTATCCTTGAGGAGGCCCATAATTCTCGATATTCTATTCATCTGGGCGCCACCAAGATGTATCAGGACTGCGACACCATTATTGGTGGAGGAGGATGAAGAAGGATATAGTTTCATATGTAGCTCAGTGTCAAAATTGTCAGCAAGTTAAGTACGAGCATCAGAGACCTGGTGGTTTGCTTCAAAAGTTATAGATTCTTGAATGGAAGTAGGAGCATATCACTATGGATTTTGTTGTTGGACTCCCACCGACACAGAAGAAGTTCAACGTGGTTTGGGTCATTGTACAATCTAGGTGCCTCCTTGCTCGCCTCTTTGATTGGCTCTTTCTCTTTTGAAAGGACTTCATTTGCATTTTGACAGGTTCTTAGTGCTTGGTGCACCTCTTCAACAACAATTGGACTTACTATTCACACCACACACTTGGGAGCTTCAATCTCCTCGGGCCTCTCATTGATCATGAGAGGTACATCTTGCTTAGGAACTTTATCAACTTTAGGAGGATCATCAACATTGGGAAGAGACACCTTAGGAACCTTGGGACTCTTTACCTAAGGAAAAGCATATTTGAGAGGCAACTTATCTTCGTCATCATCATCCTCAACTATAGTGGACCTCTTTTTTAGAATTTTGCTCCGCTTTGTGGAAATGGCAAACACTTGCTTTGTACCCTCATCTCTCTTTGGATTTGGAATTCTGTCACTAGGCAAAGATACTTGTGGTTTCACATTCAACTGAGAAGATATTTGACCTAATTGAGTCTCAATTTGCTTGGTTGAAGTGGTATGAGAAGCCACCACTTGATTCATTTATCTCCTCTCTTTGTCGGATTGATCTTGATTCTTGAGCATCCTTTCCATCATCCCTATAAGTTGGTTATCAGTTAAAGAGTCACCTTGGTTGTTGTATTGAGGAGGTTGGTAAGATCTTTTTTGATATTGTAGGGAATATCCACCACCTTGATTACCTTAGTTACCGCCACTCCAACCTTGGTTTCCTAGATAGTTATTTCCCCAAATTCCTTGATTGTTGTTTCCCCAAACGCCTTGGTTATAACTCGACTTCTATTTTCCTTGGCTAGATCGTTGAAAGTTAACTCGTTAATTTTGATAGTTGCTCACAATTGAACTTCCTCATTTTGCTCTTGATAAGGATCATCTTGAGTGTAGCGTCCATTCTCTTGTGAGTACATCTCCTCTTGAGGTTGACGTTGATTACCATTCATATTTTTCTTAGAACCCAAGAGATGAACACCTTCCACGACATGTACTTGCATGATGCTTGAGTTTGTTGAAGTTGCACTTTTGCAAGTTGATTCATAGTGGTTGTGCATGATGCATGATCTTGCAACTCCTTGTTGAGGTGAATCACATTCAAATCCCATTGAAGAACATTTGCTCGAGATTGTCAAGCAGATGATGTCTCTCCATCTCATCGAGTATGGCACAAGCCTCCGGGTAAGGCGTGGTCATAAAGTTTCCACTGGCAAGTTGGTTCTCTACACATTGATTGGCTGTGTTAATTCCACGGTGGAAGGTTTGTTGCAACATGTTCTCGGTTATATTGTTATTAGGACATTCCTTCACCATGGTTCTATAGCATTTCCAAATTTTGTGTAATGGCTCATTTTGTTCTTGCTTGAATGCCAAGATTTCATCCCTCAAGGTAGTCATGTGCCCGGGTGAGAAGAATTTGGCAATAAACTTCTCTGCTAACTCATCCCAAGTATGGATAGAATGGTTTGGTAAGAGCTCCAACTGATCCAATGCTTTTCCTCTTAGGGATAAAGGAAATAATCTTAACTTCAAAGTGTCCTCAGACACATTTGTTTTCTTACTTCCCCAACAAGAATCTACGAATCCCTTTAAGTGCTTGTATGCATTTTGATGAGGTGTTACGGTGAAGTATCCTCTTTTCTCAAGCAAGGTTATCATGACATTTCTAATTTGAAAATTTCCCGCCCTAATGAAAGGACGGACAATTGCACTTGCATAGACATCATTAAGTGTAGCATGTTGTTGAGACGGTAGGCCATGTAGTGGTTGATGTGTGAGGTTGGTGTTGGTTTTTGTCATGCCCCAAACCTGAAGAGGCGTGGCCCCATACTCAGCCCCAGTGTACCACTCTGTAATTGTGAACTCCGGAGGGGTAACCCTCAACATAGGCCGATGAGGCCATATTCTGTATCATCTGAATATAACGTCTACAACCACCAATAACAAACTAAACATCTACATAGGGCTGGTAAAGCCACAATACTGATTTTAAAAATTGTACAGGACTCGTCTACAAGCCTCTAGGGATAACTGAACTATATCATGGTCGAGACAGGGCCTCAACCTACCCATCAAACCTGTATATATAAAATGAACTCCAAGGTATAGACCTGGTAACTCCGAGGAAGTGGATCTTACAACCCAAACTGATGTTCGACTTTGTCTACTGGGAAGGTATATCCAGCCGTCTATCAGGACCTGCAGGCATGAAATGCAACATCCCCAGAAAAAGGGACGTCAATAGGAAATAATGTACCAAGTATGTAAGGCGATAGAATAACTCAAAGCTAAAACTGAACTGATAATATAATAACTGAAAGTACTTTGGAGTCAAACGCATGTAGTTAAGGGATCATGCCAAAATGAAGGAAAGACTTAGACTTAACATACCTTAACTCCGTTGAGTCCTTAATACCTTCCAAGAAATTCTTCAAACAACTCAACTCAATCTAGCATAGCATAAAGAGATTCAAAATCAGTGTTGAGTAAAGTCTAAGTCCGCAACTTAAACTAGTAGCTCGTTAATGTAAATTTGGGAAGCATCTCCCCTGTAACAAGGCCCTCCTCCAGTGACACACCTACTTGTCACTTATGCAGTCTGAGCAGTCTCGCGAAACAACACATATCTCTCTACTCCGATGTCGTATCGATGAATGGTTTAATGCATTAGAAACTAGTCTTGTAGATAGGCAATTCTATATATTGATCATCCCGTAAATTCCAGTACATTGGGAGAAATGCTCAACTACATTTGACCAAAATTTCAGCATATTTATGAATGTAACTTGTGATGATATTTGCCAACTTTTGTTCCACAACTTGCTTGACTTTAAAACATAACACACGAGTATCATAAGACCAAAATAACTAACATAACATCCTTTTCATTTTGAAAATAAGTTTTGACTTTCGGCGAAACTTATTTTCTTCAATTGGTTTAGCTTCTAAGTCTTCCAACCCTCTAGGTACTTGCAGTCCATGGTCTTAATTATTTGTAACCTCCAAGTTAACATTATTAAATTTATGTACTTCATAGATTATTTCATTTTATAGCTTACATCAATTGACTTGCGACGTACTTTTACGTACGAAAACATAGGGTGTAACATCATTCCCCTCTTTGGAACATTCATCCTCAAATGTTGACTGACGCGCTTAGCAGTCTCATAACTTATAGATTTTATGAATTACTTAGTATTTTCCATGACCTGTAGGAAACTGTTCTATAAATAAATCCAAAGTCCAGGGTATTCCCCCCTTTAGGCCTCTTTCTCACACCACGACATGTGGTCGGAATTCTTCCAATCTCATAATTGTTACTACCTTCTGTCATGTAGCCTGTACGACTCTATCCTTGTACGGGCCTATACAACTCTTCTTTCCTATTTCCTCCGGCTTTTAGCCAATCTCTAGGCCTCGCTTTGTGAATATGTATAGAACTATGAAAAGTTGTCCCTCTGGGCATCAGTAGGTGTACTGAAGGCCTTCTCTTGGCACATTGTCGAACTTGCGTCTATTGCTATATTCTGTTTCACAGCCTCGGTTATCTACCTTGTGAATTTACTGCATCTAGGCAGGTCATACTATACCATAACACCTTCACTTTTATTATTACCGAGGTTTGCTACCCAACTCTAGGTTACTCTCTTGTTGCTTATCCTATATGTATAAATGTAAGTCCTTTAGTCCTTCCTCATTATTATTCATCTTAAGAATGAAAACCTAATCTCATCTCATACTTTGGAACTTTTATCCATCTATTGTTGATTCACCTTAGTGTTGAACTATAATCTGCCACTAATAACTTGTAACCTCTTACATAACACATTGTCATTAGGGCTCACATTTCATTGGGGAACGTCTGAAGTGATTTGCCTTATCCACCAAGGGGTGATACTATACTTCAATAACCGTACTTCATGGCATCCCAACGAGGTTCATCCTATGGGGGTATCCTAGTCCCTTGCAATTCATGAAATCCCTTATCTTTGAATCAATATTCAATCGAAGGCCTAAATGTCATCATCTTATCATTTATTAAAATTACACCCTTCTTCTACTACCAGGTAAGCATTCCATCTATTATAAATTATCCTAGTCTTAAACTCCCTTGATTTCCTTCAGGCTATACAGAGCTTTGTATAACTTACGGAAGCCATTAGCTCTCTTGTTTTGATGGGCTACGTATCGAGGCCTTACCTATTCTTATCACCTTTCTCCTCACCTTTTATTATCATTATTCCTATCTTCCTAAGACCATGTCGCTCTACCACACTTTAGCTTGCGACCTACACATATCTATTTATACTACTCGCAACCTTCTTTTAACTTGCTAGCGCCATAGATTTCTTTATGTTATTCTAGAACCTCATGTGAGACATCATGTAGTCTCTAACTATTCTTTACTCTCTTAACTAGATCTCTCGGTACCTGGAAATCATAGGCTAGAACATATTCCACTGACGACACATCTATCATTTGTGGATATTAAATCATAGTGCTTCTAACCCTCTATTTGAAGTCTGGACTATTCACAACGTTCCGCACTTGAGTATCCCGTACCTTCTTCACCTTTACCTTACTTGCCTTTAAATATAGCATCGTATTTTCTATCTCTTTCATAATTACCTTTCCACATAGGTGGAAATCACATTCACAACTTGAAGCTCTATTATAACACTTGCACCTCTGGTTCATACACAATCCTGTGGGAGGTTCATACTGACTTCTTATGAGGCTAGTGCTCTTCTAATTGGCTTTATCGTAGAGGCGTTATTACATATGGTTGTTGTAATATCTCTCTTGTACCTCTGATATTAAGGGTGATAATTCTGCAATGTTCTTAATCACGATTTCTATAATTATCTTGGTTTAGTAATCAGACTCCTGATTTACTTAGCTGATTAACTCTTTAGATTCCTCCTCTCTCTCGGCCTTTATGTAGGCTTAAGCTATCTTTTGATCTGCGGCTCAGGGTATTAATTATTACTTTAGCCTTTCGTATACGCTATGGAACATCCTTGATATAACCTTCTAACATTTCAAGCCCATGTATGTAACGTGGACTCAATTCTTATACCAAAGCCTCCCATAACTGTGAGAATTTCAACATATATGTTGTATGGATAGTACTCCGAAATCTTGAGTGCGGCCATAATGTAACTAACTCTGGGTCGTAGATTGAATAATTTCTTTCGTGCCTTCTCAGGTTTCTTTAAAAGTAAGAAATTACTTCTCATGGTCGTTCTGCCACTTATTGCATGAATACTTGGCTTATCTTAGTTCCCACACCTATTGGAATTTCGTGCAACACATATGATCTCAAATATTACTTTTGATTTTACTTCTCGTTCATTAATCACGACAGGTGCCACTTTCTAATGGAGTGCATACAATGTCGTAGTGAGACTATTGTTACAAGATCATTTCTTCTTTAGGTCACTATGCTTATGTTGAAGTCTTCTTCCTTATTTCCTCAGCTAGTCTTTAGTTGTAGCACTTAGGGAAGACCCTCTAACTCTTGTAAAGCTGAGAGCATTTTACATCATATACCCGACGAAATTTTTTATGTACTTACTCGCTGATAATTATCCTTAGTTACTTATCTCTGCACCCTTATGCTCATAGGGTTACTTCTGAACTGAAATTTTGATTTTCTCCCTACTCTCTCTTATTTCCGTAACACTTATACGGTACCTTTAACTACCCACTCCTATCTGAATATTTCTCAAGGATTAAAATGTCGTATCTGGGAGACTGAATATCCTATGCTAGGTTTCACCATGTTTATCTTGCATGATCTACTGATTTATCTGAGACCTCTTATTTAGCCATAACTAGGATCTTCCTGAATCAACTAGTAACTACTCATGGGTCCATTATTACAGTGTACTCTCTCTTAAGTTAGGTCCTTTGTATTAACTTACCACTCGCACTAACTCGTTATGTATCCATACACACTTATTTATCAATAACATCCTGGTCGGGAACCCTTACTTCCTCTCCCTAGCATCGTGCTTGCATAATGTTTAGGGGTTTTAACATAACTGTATGATTTGAACAGTCTCATCCCTTCCACATTTTTGTCACATTCTTCCTTTACCTGAATCACTTAACTCCAACTTTATACCATATCACACAATCTTCCCCCTTTAGGGGAGTACTAGCATTTAATGCTCTGAAGTCTTACATGCATATATTCTACCTCTTCACCTTTGGCATTTTTCCATTTTTATGACCCTTACTCGCCTTGCAATAAGCCTTCTTGTACCAGGGATAACTGAATTTCTTACGCGTGAGCGTGACGCCTAGTGTGACTAGCACACATAGTCCCTTAAGCTTAATTCCAGCTCAGAGTGTTTAAATTAGGGAAGCATCTTCCTGAATGACTTTTAAAGGTAATTCTTTTACCGTCCATTCTATTATTGCCGGAATAGTGGTCTCTGAAATTCCCACGACGTCGACTACTGTCAAATCCTCTAGTCCATAATTCATGTTCGGTATTATCTTGCTTACTAGCCCATGATGGTTTCTATTATTCCGGGGGTCTAACTTACACTTATCGTAATCATGTTGGAGTCACTAACTCATTTTTCGAAATAAGGATATGACTTTATGGCATATACTCTTTTACAGTCTCAAGGTCTGCCACCTCTTGTTTTTTTTCCTTTACTTGACTATAGATTTTGTCATGTTATGATTTACCGTTATCACCCATTTACCATACCTTACTCATAATGCTTTATTTACTCTCTTCTTATTCTCCTTCTAATATCTCTGTCTATTACCTTATTATGAAAACTTTAACAAAATATTCTTTCACTTTTAGCTTCCCTTGCTCCATCTGCTGGCTCTTCGGGTTGCCTAACATTCTCTCTTAACTAGGGATGGAAGCCATACTAAGGTAAATATTTATCCCTTCTAGGATTCCACTGCCTGTCTTCTGAAATTTCTGAACATTCTAGTATTCATATATGTCTGTTCTATTCTAGAGCACCATTTGGGTGTCTCACAAGAAGATCTATTACCATGTTTGCACTATCCTTCAAAAATTTTAGCTAACGATAACAATCTATCCACCATTTTGGGTTACTTTAACCCTAGTTGGATCCTGATGTCCCATCTTTCTCTTAAACATTAAATGTTAGCTCCCATAGGGCATAACTGATATGGGAGTGGCCAATTATATATATATATTCAAAATGCTTAATTTCTCCGCCGGAATTGTAAATATTGATAATCTTCACTAACTGGTTACCAGGTTCCCTTCTTCACCTTGCTTTTTTTACTTGTTGAAAGTTGTGGCTACCTTCTCATTCTCTTATTTCTTTTACCATATAGGTGGATAGATATTTATGCCTTAGGGTTCCTTATCAAGAAGCTTACACGTCTTAGTACACACATGATCTGCTGAAGACCTCACATTTACTCTTCGTAAGCATGATGCAAAATCGAGCTCTTCTGACTCAACTCTTCTACAGCCACATTCAATCTCTTACCAACTGTCTTTCTGGATGTAGGTATCGTTGTATTACAAATAAAATGAAAGTAAGGAGTTTGAATCTTACAACTGAGCTCTACCACACAATCTAAAGTCAGAAGAAAAAGTGAAAGTCCTAAATGCCCTGTAGCCTCCTGCTTATAAGTGTGGTGCACAAAACACCCATAAACAAGACTCTACTAGACACGACTTGTAGACTACCTAGGATAAAACTGCTCTGATACCTAGTTTGTCACGCCCCAAACCTAAAAAGGCGTAGCTGCCACCCGGTGCCATATTCGTCCCGAGCATACCACTCTGTAACTATGAATTTGTCACGACCCAATTTACCCTCCGAAAGGTATCGTGACGGCACCTAGTATTTATGACTAGGTAAGCCTAGAATTTGAGAAAAATGACAGAATCAATAAAAAATGAAACCAGAAAAAGAACTCAAGTGCATATAACGTAGCTTCTCAGCATATACATTTACTTCCCAAAACCCGGAATGTCACCATAGTTACTAGCTCTGTACTAAATGTAGCTCTATACAATGAAATAGTGTAAAAACATACAAGTTTTCTCTGCCTAAACTAGAGTAGAAGGGGAATCGTGGGATTCTGCGGACGCGGCTGAATTACCTCGCGGTTTCCTAGCTGCTGGGAGAACGACTCCTAGCCAAGATACCGGATGCTGGTACCTGGATCTGCACATGGGGAAAAACATTCGCAGGAAAGGGCGTGGGTACTCCACATTCGATACTCAGTAAGTGCCAAGCCTAACACCAGTCAAGTAATGACGAGGTCAGGTTAAGGCCCTACTGATTTTGTAAAAACCACTCAATATATGTAATTTAAAACAGTGAAATACAGATAAACAATGATAAACAGGATTAACGAAGACAGAAAGATTTAATAACAGAAAGAGAGAGCCTCGGCTCAGCACAACATATATCTCAACAGTAAATTTGCAATGCAGCACACGGGGAAAGCTCCTGGATCTCAGTCCGTAGTCCCAATTTAAATATGCTATGCAGCACAGGGGGAAAGCTCTGAATCTCTGTCCGTATTCCTAATTTATATATGCATTTCAGTAAAAAGGGAAAGCTCTCGGATCTCGATCCGTAGTCCTACTTTAAATATGAAATGCAGTACAGGGGGAAAGCTCCCGGATCTCGGTCCGTAGTCCCAATTTAAATATGAAATGCAGTACAGGGGAAAGCTCCCGGATCTCGGTCCATAGTCCCAATTTAAATATGCAAAGAAGAAGTATGTCAATTATGGCTTAAGTAAGCGATCCAGGAAAAACAATAGGCAAGAATAGGGTAAAGTTACCTAAGCATGATGTGACTAGTAGCAAATAAGAGGAAATCAAGTCAGAACAGGTAGGCATGCTTACTCTTAAGCTATCTACTCTATTAATATGGAAACAGTAATATGCGAATGAAAATGAGCGATTTCGTAGGAGTAAAAAAATAGGATTTTAGTAACAATGACTCGTGTACGCACTCGTCACCTCGCGTACACGGCGTCCACATAACAAAATCAGTATAAAATGCCTAAGCGAAAGTCCTCAACACTGAATTAGGCAAGCCATTTACCTTGACTGCGCTAATCAACTCAATACCACGCTCTTGCCATGAGTATCTGACTCCGGGTGGCTCAAATCTATTCAAATCGATTACATGGTGTAAATATCACTTCAAGGAAACAAAATAGCTAATTATTTATAAGCTAATACGCAAATTAGGAAATTCGCCCAAAAAGTCCTCCGGGCCCGCGTCTCGGAATCGGGTAAAATTTATATTTCCCGAACACCCCTTCGCTCATGAACCGACTCGAACATGAATCAACAAAATCCGACGTCTAAATCTCCCTAAATCCTCAGATTTCTACTTGGGATAATGTCCTCCCATTTCCACGGTTTATCATCCAATTTCATTGATTAAATTGAGGAAAATGATAGAGATTATAGATATATAAAGGGATTAAGGTTAGAAAAATATTACCTATTATTCTCCTCTTCAAATCCCACTGAAAATCGCCAAGTTCCGAGCTCACCATCGATTTTGGAATTATGAAATTCAAACCCTCGGATTTTTGGTATAAACTACCCAGACATTTCGTACCTGCGACACCGGGATTGCACCTGTGGTGTCGCACCTGCAGAAACCCAATCATAGGTGCGGAAGTTCATTAAGTGGCCTTGGGTCGCACCTGCGGCGCCCCTTTCGCACCTGCGTGCCCGCACCTGCAAAAATAGCATCGCAGGTGCGAAAATTAATTTAATAGATTGGGGTGGCACCCGCGGCACTCCCTTCGCACCTGCGTGTCCGCACGGAAATACCATTGCAGGTGCGAGACACCAGAACCAGAATGGTTCAACTGTTCTCAAATTCACAAAATTCACCCGTTGGGCATCCGAAACAACCCCGAGGCCCTCGGACCTCAACCAAACCTACCAACTGACCCTAGTACCTTGTTCAAACTTGGTCGAGCCTTAAAACCACATCTCATAACATCAAAATCATCAATTATGCATAGATTCAAGCTTAAGAAATTAGGAAATTACTAGAATTTACATCCGACGCCGAAACACGTCTAAGCTCATCCGAATAACCTCAAATTTTGCACACAGGTCATAAACGACATTACGGTCCTGCTGTCGCTTTCATAAATCCATTCCGAGTCTGATATCAAAATCTCACCTATCGGCCAGAATCGCCGAAATTCTAATTTTCGCCAATTCAAGCCTAAATCAACAACCAACCTCGAAAACACATTCCGATCACGCTCCTAACCCCGAAATCACCCAACAGAGCTAACGGAGTCGACAGAGTTCCATTCCAGATCTGTCTTCACACAGCTCTAGCTACGGCCAGATTTCTAAAGCTAAATTCCACATTTATGGACTATGTGTCCAAAATCACCCCGGATTTCATCACTCAACGCTTCGACAAGTTCCAATAACATAAATAGACATGGGAGACATAGTAAATAGGGGATCAGGGCGCTAATTCTTAAAATGACCGACCGGGTCGTTACATCCTCCCCTTCTCAAGAAAATTGTTCATCCTCGAACGAGCATAGAAACATACCTGAAGCTGGGAAAAGATGAGGGTACTGACTCCGTATATCCTGCTCAGTCTCCCAAGGAGCCACCTCGACTGGCTGACCCCTCCACTGAACCTTTACTGACGCAATATCCTTTGACCTGAGCTTTCTGACCTGCCTGTCCAATATAGCCACAGGCTCCTCAACATATGATAGATCCTTGTCCAATTAGACTGAGCTGAAATCCAAGACATGAGTCGGGTCACCGTGATACTTCCGGAGCATGGAGATGTGGAATACCGGATGAACCCCTTCTAGGCTGGGAGGATGGGCTAGCTCATAAGCAACATCCCCAACATGTCGCAACACCTCAAAAGGGCCAATAAATCTCAGACTCAGATTGCGTTTCTTCCCGAACCTCATGACGCCCTTCATAGGCGATACCCGAAGCAAAACCCGATCACCAGCCATAAATCCCAAGTCACGAACCTTCCAGTCCGCATAGCTCTTCGGCCTTAACTAAGCTGTGCGAAGTCTCTCCAAAATCACCTTCACCTTGTCCAGGGCATCCTAAACCAAGTCTGTACCCAACAATCGGGCCTCGCCCGGCTCAAATCATTCCATGGGAGACCTGCACTGCCTACCATACAAAACCTCATACGGCCCCATCTGAATGATGGACTGGTAGCTGTTGTTATAAGAAAACTCTACAAGAGGCAAGTATCGATCCCATGATCCTCCAAAATCCATCACACAGGCACGGAGCATATCTTCAAGAATCTAAATCGTGCGCTCGGACTTCCCGTCCGTCTGAGGGTGAAAGGTTGTACTCAACTCTACCCTGGTGCCTAACTCCTGCTGAACGGATCTCCAGAACCGTGAAGTGAACTGTGTACCTCTATCTAAAATTATAGATACTGGAATACCGTGGAGGCGAACAATCTCTCTGATATAAATCTCAGCCAACCTCTCTGATGAATATGTAGTCAGTACAGGAAGGAAATGGGCTTATTTGGTCAACCGATCCACAATCACCCAAATAGCATCATGCTTCCTCAAATTCCGAGGAAGTCCAACCACAAAGTCCATGGTGATACGCTCCCACTTCCACTCTGGAAGCTCAATCTGCTGAAGTAACCCTCCCGGTCTCTGATGCTCACATTTGACTTGCTGACAGTTGAGACACTTAGCTACAAACTCCACTATATCTTTCTTCATTCTTCGCCACCAATAGTGCAGTCTTAGATGATGGTAAATCTTCGTGGTACTCAGATGGATGGAATACCGCGAACTATGGGCCTTCTCAAGAATCAACTCGCGAAACCCATCAACGTTGGGCACATTGATACAACCCTGCATCCTCATCACCCCGTCATCTCCTATAGTCACATCCATGGTATCACCCCACCGGACTCTATTCTGAAGAACCAAAAGGTGGGGATCATCATATTGGCTCTCTATGATACGTTCATGAAGGGAAGATCGAGCAACCACATAAGCTAATACCCGACAAGGCTCAGAAAGATCCAATCTCACGAACTGACTGGCAAAGGACTGAACATCTAAGGCTAGAGGCCTCTCAACTTCATGAAGGCAAGCCAAACTCCCCAAAATCTCCGCCCGGCGACTCAAGGCGTCGGCCACCACATTGGCCTTACTCGGGTGGTATACTATAATGATGTCATAGTCCTTTAGCAATTCCAACCACCTACGCTGGCGCAAATTTAGATCCTTTTGCCTGAATATCTGCTGCAAACTCCAGTGATCCATGAATATCTCACAGGGAACACCATATAAATAATGACGCCATATCTTTAGGGCGTGAACAATCGATGCCAACTCGAGATCATGAACAATGTAGTTTTTATTATGGACCTTCAACTGTCTGGACGCGTAGGCAATCACCCTACCGTCCTGCATCAACACCGCTCGTAAGCCAATCCTCGAAGCATCACAATAAATTGTATAGGATCCATAACCGGTAAGAGAAACCAACACAGGAGCTGTAGTCAGGGATGTCTTGAGCTTCTGAAAGATCTCCTCACACTCCTAAATCCATATAAAAGATGCACCCTTCTGGGTCAGTCTGGTCATAGGCGCTGAAATGGATGAAAATCCCTCCACAAAACAGCGATAATACTCAGCCAAACTGAGGAAACTACGGATCTCAGTAGCTGAGGACGGTCTGGGCCAACTTTGTACCGCCTCTACCTTCTTCGGATCCACCTTGATCCCATCTGAAGACACCACGTGGCCTAGGAATGCAAGAGAATCAAGCCAAAATGCACACTTAGAAAACTTGGCATACAACGTTTTCTCCCTCAATGTCTGAAGCACGGTCCTTAAGTGCTGCTCATGGTCCTCTTGGGACCTAGAATATACCAGAATGTCATCAATGAACACAATGACGAAAGTATCAAGTTAAGGCCGAAATATGCTGTGCATCAGGTCCATGAAGGTTGTTGGGGCATTGGTCAGCCCAAATGACATAACAAGGAACTCATAGTGGCCATATCTGGTCCTGAAGGCAGTCTTCAAGATATCCAGTTACCGAATCTTCAACTGATGATAACCAGAACGTAGATCAATCTTGGAGAACACTCTAGCACCATGTAACTTGTCAAATAGATCATCAATGCGACGAAATGGGTACCTGTTCTTCATTGTCACCTTATTCAGCTGCCAGTAGTTAATACACATGCGCATCGAGCCATCCTTTTTCTTCACAAATAATACCAGAGCGCCCCAAGGTGATACATTCGGCCTGATGAATCCCTTCTCTAGCAACTCATGTAACTTCTCCTTCAACTCCTTCAACTTGGGAGGAGCCATGCAATAAGGAGGAATGGAAATGGGCTGAGTGCCCGGCAACAAGTCAATGCCGAAATCAATGTCTCTATCGGGTGGCATACCCGGAAGATCAGCTGGAAATACATAATAATAGTCCCTGATAACTGGAACTGACTCAACTGTAGGGGTCTCAGAACTAACATCTCTCACATAAGACAAATATACATCACACCCCTTTTTAACCATCTGCTGAGCCTTAAGAAAAAAATGACTTGGCGGGGAGTATACTCCAAGGAACCTCTCCACTCCAACCTCATAAATCATGGCATAGTCAGCGTCACGGTCTTGGCATGACAATCAAGAATATCATAATAGGGAGACAGCCAGTCCATACCCAATATAACATCGAAATCTACCATACTAAGTAGTAAAAAATCAGCTCTGGTCTCAAAACCACTGATAGTAATCAAACATGACCGATATACGCGGTCCACAACAAGAGAATCTCCAACCGGAGTAGAAACATAAACAGGGGAACTCAAAGTGTCCCGGGCTATCCCCATATGTGAAGAAAAATAGGAAGACACATATGAATATGTAGATCCTGGGTAAAATAATACCGATGCATCTCTATGACAAACAGGAACAATACTTGTAATTACTAAATCTGAAGTAATGGCCTCGGACCGGGCCGGAAGAGCATACTACCTGGCCTGGCCTCCCCCTCTAGGGTGACCTCGACCTCCCCGACCTCCACCTCGAGCTGCCTGAGGTGGTGGGGTAGCAGCTGGGGCTGGAAGAATAGATGGGGGACTTGGTGGAAGACATGGAGCCTGATAAATCTAAGGGGGTGCACCCTTATAAGTCTGAGGTGGTGTGCCCCTCCTCGCCCTGGGGCAATATCTGATCATATGATGAGGGTCACCACACTCAAAGCAACCCCTCTGAGGATGTGGCGGCCGCTGCTGACTCTGAACTGGCCTGCTGGGTTGGCCAGTGATAGCACCTCGAGCAGGAGGCACCTGAGATACTGGTGGTGCATAATAAGGCTCCTGAGGTCTAGGAGGAGCTGGAATACTGCTGGCTGCTGGGAGAGCTGAATGAATAGGGCAACGCACAAAAACCCTTACCATAGTGTGCTGCTGGTGCACGGGCTCCTGAAAAATGACTAGTCTCTCGAGACCTCTTGGCCTCTCTCTCCTCCCTGTCCTGGGCTGACATAGTCTCAATCCCCCGAGCAATACTCACGGCCTGCTGGTAAGTAATATCGGTCTCTAGCTCCCTGGCCATGCTGGTCCGAATACTGGGGTGGAGTCCCTCAATAAAGCGTTGAACCCTCTCTCTGACAGTGACAACCAAAGTTGGTGCATGGCGAGCCAAATTTCTGAAACGGACCGCATACTCCGACACAGTCATGGCACCCTGGCGTAGCTGCTCAAACTCCGCACGCCAAGCATCCCTGAAGCTCTGAGGGACAAACTCAAGTAAGAACATCTTGGAAAACTGAGCCCAAGTAAGTGAAGTTGCCTCGTCCGGGCTACTAAGGTCAAAAGCACGCCACCAATGATAAGCTGCTCCCCTCAGCTGGAAAGCAGTGAAAGAAACCCCACTCGTCTCCACAATACCCATAGTGCGGAGAATGCGATGACACCCCTCAAGAAAACCTAGGCCGTCATCCGAAGCTAGTCTGCTGAACTCAGGTGGGTGGTACTTCTTGTACCTCTCAAGTCGGAGCTGCTCTGCCTCAAGAACAGCTATCCTAGTCCTATGTTGAGCTGGAGCTGCTGAGGGCATAGGAATATACTCTGGGACCTGCCCAATATGAACTCTCTGCTCAGGAGTACGGGCTGCGGGAGTCTGTGTCCCTCTTCCAGCCTGGGATGTAGCTGGAGCTATTAGCAGTAGACCCGCCTGAGACAGAGTACTGAAGTCTCCCGTATCTCAGTCCGTAGTCCCAATTCGAATATGCTATGCAGTACAGGGGGAAAGCTCCCGGATCTCTGTCCGTAGTCCCAATTTAAATATGCATTTCAGTACAGGGGAAAGCTCTCAGATCTCGGTCCGTAGTCCCAATTAAAATATGAAATGCAGTACAGGGGGAAAGCTCCCGGATCTCGGTCCATAGTCCCAATTTAAATATGCAAAGCAGAATTATGTCAATTATGTCTTAAGTAAGCAATCAAGGAAAAACAATAGGCAAGAATAGGGTAAAGCTACCTAAGCATGATGTGACTAGTAGCAAATAAGAGGAAATCAAGTCAGAACAGGTAGACATGCTTGCTTTTAAGCTATCTACTCTATTAAAATGGAAACAGTAATATGTGAATGAAAATGAGCGATTACGTAGGAGTAAAAAAATTGGATTTTAGTAACAATGACCCGTGTACGCACTCGTCACCTCGCGTACATGGCGTCCACATAACAAAATCAGTATAAAATGCCTAAGGGAAAGTCCCCAACACATAATTAGGCAAGCCACTTACATTGACTGCGTTAATCAACTCAATACCACGCTCTTGCCACGAGTATCTGACTCCGAGTGGCCCAAATCTATTCAAATCGATTGCATGGTGTAAATATAACTTCAAGGAAACAAAATAGCTAATTATTTATAAGCTAATACGCAAAATTAGGAAATTCGCCCAAAAAGTCCCCCGTGCCCGCGTCTCGAAATTGGGTAAAATTTATATTTCCCGAACACCCATTCGCTCATGAACCCACTCGAACAAGAATCAACAAAATCCGACGTCTAAATCTCCCTAAATCCTCATATTTCTACTTGGGAGAATTTCATCCCATTTCCATGGGTTTTCATCCAATTTCATTGATTAAGGGATTAAGGTTAGAAATGCTACCTATGATTCCCCTCTTCAAATCCCACTAAAAATCGCCAAGTTCCGAGCTCACTATCGTTTTTGGAATTATGAAATTCAAACCCTCGGATTTTTGGTATAAACTGCCCAGACATTTCGCACCTGCGACACTGGGATCGCACCTGCGATGCCACACTTGCGGAAACCCAATCGCAGGTGCGGAAGTTAATTAAGTGGCCTTGGGTCGCACCTACGGCACCCCTTTCGCACCTGCGTGCCCGCACCTACGAAAATACAATCGCATGTGCGGAAATTCATTTAATGGCCTGGGGTCGCACCTGCGGCACCCCTTCGCGCCTGCGTGTCAGCACCTGCGGAAATACCATCGCAGGTGCGAGACACCAGAACTAGAATGGTTCAACTGTTCTCAAATTCACAAAACTCACTCGTTGGGCATCCGAAACAACCCTGAGGCCTCCCGGACCTCAACCAAACCTACCAACTGACCCTAGTACCTTGTTCAAACTTGGTCGAGCCTTAAAAACACATCTCATAACATCAAAATCATCAATTATGCATAGATTCAAGCCTAAGAACTTAGGAAATTTCTAGAATTCACATCCGACGCCGAAACACGTCTAAGCTCATCCGAATGACCTCAAATTTTGCAGACAGGTCTTAAACGACATTACGCACCTGCTGTCGCTTTCGGAAATCCATTTCGAGTCCGATATCAAAATCTCACCTATCGGCCAAAATCGCCGAAATTCTAACTTTCGCCAATTCAAGCCTAAATCCACAACTGACCTCGAAAACACATTCCGAACCAAACCCCGAAATCATCCAACGGAGCTAACAGAGTCGACGAAATTCCATTCCGGATCCGTCTTCACACAAGTCTAGCTACGGCCATATTTCTAAAGCTAAATTCCACATTTATGGACTATGTGTCCAAAATCACCTCGGATTTCATCACTAAACGCTCCAACAAGTTCTACTAACATAAATAGACATAGGAGACATGGTAAATAGGGGATCGGAGTGCTAATTCTTACAACGACCGACCGGTCATTACAAAATTATGGAAGGGTAACCTCCAACTTAGGCCAATGAGGCCATATTGAATCATCTGAAAATAACATCTACAACCAACGATACAAAACTAAACATCCATATAGTGCTGGTAAAAACACAACACTGATATAAAAAAAAATGTACAGGACTTGTATACAAGCCTCTAAGGATAACTAAACTATATCATCGCCGGGACAGGGCCTCAACCTACCCATCAAACTTGTATATATAAAATGGACTCCAAGGTATAGACCTGGTAACTCTGAGGAAGTGAAGCTTACCAACCAAGCTGATGTTTGACTTTGTCTATTGGGAAGGTCTATCCAGTTGTCTATCAAGACCTGCAGACATGAAATGCACCATCCCCAGCAAAAGGGAAGTCAGTACGAAATAATGTACCGAGTATGTAAGGCAACAGAATAACTGAAAGTTGAAACTGAACAGATAATATAATAACAGAAAGTACTTGGGAGTCAAATATAATTTAAGATATGCTTACCTGTTGATACTGACTCATCTCTCTCAATATAGTAAGAAATATTTGCCTGGTCCTATAAGGCTCGGTATATGTAACTGCTCTACTGTAGTAGGTTCGCTCATAGGCGCTCGACCATACCAGGCTCTGTATCTCGGCCATTTTGGGCTTTCTCATAGGCGCTCGGCCACTGTAGGCTCGGTATATAACTTATCATTTGATCACAGGTTGCCCAATAGGGGCGGTAGTAAAAATACTATAATACTCTATATACATAAGATCTCTACTCTCCTGACGGAAATAAGACAATACTTAACTAAATATATATTCCCGATAAGGGAGAATACTGTAGCTTATAAGACTAGGATAATACATAAATTCGGGAATAATAACTTCTCTTTATGCCTCGTTATCAAACGCATGTAGTTACGAGATCATGCCAAAATGAAGGAAAGGTTTAGCCTTAACATACCTTAACTCCATTGAGTCCTTAATACCTTCCAAGCAATTTTTCAAACAATTCAACTCAATCTACCACAACATAAGGAGATTGAAAACCAGTGGAGAGTAAAGGCTAAGTCCGCAACTTAAAATTAGTAGCTCGTTTACGTAAATTTGGGTAGCATCTCCCCTGTAACATGCCCCTACTCCAATACTATGTACAAAAACAACAACAACAACAAAAACAACAAGAACACAAAAATAACATGTATGAATCATTTTCCAACCTTATCTCCATCACAATATACCACAAAACAACCTACACTCCTTAATCACTTCGTACATAAATCGACAACCAAAGTAGTGTCAAACAAACTAAAAATATAACAATGAATGACAAGCCCATCATTCCATAATTATGTGGTATTTATCCACACCTTTTCTCCTCCAAAACTCCGTAAAACATCCGCACAAGATGCCAACACGAGTGGACTACAAAAAACACCACTAAAAGTGAAACAAATCGAACTCACGGCTTCCGATCACCGTACCGTGAGTTCTAACTATTAGGAAAAGAATTTATCAACCGTCCTTGACATTTAAAAGCTTAAATACAGAAATTAGGCCTTTTATTAACTATAAAGTACCTTCCAAAACTCAAACTACAAAGAAAAAGAGAGGCGATATAGCGATACTTACGTCGTAGGAATCGTTCTAATGTTATCGCTTCTTGATTTCGTACACGGGATGTTAATCTGCTTTGGAACCCATGTAGAGAGATTAAGGGTAATTTTTTGGGGGTTCTATGGTCGTGTTATATGAAAAATGAAGAAAAAGACGATTTAAAACACTATATATATCAACCTTGGAAAATTCAAAGAGGTGCTAGCTTGGCACCCTAGCATTGGCCCTTCTTCTGACGCTTATATCCTTTTATCCGGATTTCGTATGAACGAACGGATAAAAGTGATAGAAACTAAATTCCAAGATCTTCAATTTGGTATATAATATGTCCCAAAAAGACCTCATATAACACACTAAATGTATTTCTCAAAATGCTTCAGTGACACCTACTTGTCACCTATGCAGTATGCGCAGTCTCGCGAAACTGCACATATATCTCTACTACGATGTCGTATCGATAAACGGTTTAATGAGTTAGAAACTAGAATCGTATATAGTAAATTTTATATGTGGAGAATCTCATAATTCCAAGTACATTCATAGAAATGCTCAGCTACATTTGACCTAATTGTCAGCATATTTATGAATGTAACTTGTGATGATCTTTGCCAAATTTTGTTCCACAACTCGCTTGACTTCAAACTGAAAGTTGAAACTGAACAGATAATATAATAATTGAAATTAATTGGGAGTCAAATATAATTTAATATATGCTTACCTGTTGATACTGACTCATCTCTCTCAATATAGTAAGAAATATTTGCCTGGTCCTATAAGGCTCGGTATATGTAACTGCTCTACTGTAGTAGGTTCGCTCATAGGCGCTCGACCATACCAGGCTTTGTATCTCGGCCATTTTAGGCTTTTTCATAGGCGCTCGGCCACTGTAGGCTCGGTATATAACTTATCATTTGATCACAGGTTTCCCAATAGGGGCCTGCCCACCGATTATAGCTCGGTGGTAGTAAAAATACTATAATACTATACATAAGATCTCTACTATCCTGACGGAAATAAGACAATACTTAACTAAATATATAGTCCCGATAAGGGAGAATACTGTAGCTTATGAGACTAGGATAATACATAAATTTAGGAATAAGAACTTCTCTTTATGCCTCGTTATCAAACGCATGTAGTTACGAGATCATGCCAAAATTAAGGAAAGGTTTAGCTTTAACATACCTTAACTCCATTGAGTACATAATACCTTCCAAGCAATTTTTCAAACAATTCAACTCAATCTACCACAACATAAGGAGATTGAAAACCAGTGGAGAGTAAAGGCTAAGTCCGCAACTTAAAATTAGTAGCTCGTTTACGTAAATTTGGGTAGCATCTCCCCTGTAACATGCCCCTACTCCAATACTATGTACAACAACAACAAAAACAACAAGAAAACAAAAATAACATGTATGCATCATTTTCCAACCTTATCTCCATCACAATATACCACAAAACAGCCTACACTTCTTAATCACTTCGTACATAAATCGACAACCAAAGTAGTGTCAAACAAACTAAAAATATAACAACGAATGACCAGCCCATCATTCCATAATTATGTGGTATTTATCCACACCTTTTCTCCTCCAAAACTCCGTAAAACATCAGCACAAGATGCCAACACGAGTGGACTACAAAAAAGACCACTAAAAGTGAAATAAATCGAACTCACGGCTTCCGATCACCGTACCGTGAGTTCTAACTATTAGGAAAAGAATTTATCAACCGTCCTTGACATTTAAAAGCTTAAATACAGAAATTAGGCCTTTTCATAACTATAAAGTACCTTCCAAAACTCAAACTACAAAGAAAAAAGAGCCGATATAGCGATACTTATGTCGTAGGAATCGTTCTAATGTTATCGCTTCTTGATTTCGTACACGGGATGTTAATCTTCTTTGGAACCCATGTAGAGATATTAAGGGTAAGTTTTTGGGGGTTCTATGGTCGTGTTATATGAAATATGAAGAAAAAGACGATTTAAAACACTATATATATCAACCTTGGAAAATTCAAAAAGGTGCTAGCTTGGCACCCTAGCATTGGCCCTTCTTCTGACGCTTATATCCTTTTATCCGGATGTCGTATGAACGAACGGTTAAAATTGATAGAAACTAAATTCCAAGATCTTCAATTTGGTATATAATATGTCCCAAAAAGACCTCATATAACACACTAAATGTATTTCTCAAAAAGCTTCAATGAGACCTACTTGTCACCTATGCAGTATGCGCAGTCTCGCGAAACTGCACATATATCTCTACTACGATGTCGTATCGATAAACGGTTTAATGAGTTAGAAACTAGACTCGTATATAGTAAATTTTATATGTGGAGAATCTCATAATTCCAAGTACATTCAGAGAAACGCTCAGCTACATTTGACCTAATTATCAGCATATTTATGAATGTAACTTGTGATGATCTTTGCCAAATTTTGTTCCACAACTCGCTTGACTTCAAAACATAACACTAGACTATCATAAGAAAAAAATAACCTCCTTATAATTTTGAAAACCCTAGTCACATCCCAAAAATACATGTTATAACATTCCTAACTTATCGACTTTCGACGAAATTTATTTTCTTCAATTGGTTTAGCTTCTAAGCTTTCCAACCCTCTTGGTACTTGCAGTCCATGATCTTAAATATTTGTAACCTCCAAGTTAACAAGATTAACTCTATTTACTTTCACAGATGATCTCATTTCATAGCTTACTTTAATTGGCTTACGACGTACTTTTACGTACGAAAATATAGGGTGTAACAATTTTGCCATCGACGATCCAGGTTTCCTTGAACCGAAGCGGGTTCTTCATCTACCATATCTTCATCAATGGATCCAAGAGGAAAATTACCAAGGTCATTGTTTTTTTCCTTTGGTAACCCACAACAAGCACAAGCGAATCAAAGTTTCACGAAGAAAAATAAGAACTCAAGAAAACTCACAATAACAAGGTAACACAAGAACACCGTACTCCCCGGCAACGAAGTCAAAAATTGGTGACGCGCAATACTACTCTCTATATGAAAGTAGCACGGTCATTTAATAAATACAACAAAGGTTGGGATCAAATCCCACAAGGAGTAGATGTGTGTTAGAGTACCCAAATGTGTTCAAACTCAATTATTCTTAATGTAATCTTCAAGGAAAGACTGGTTATTCAATTACTTCTAAACTTACTATGAACACTAGTCTAGCAATTTTATCAAATACTTGGAGTGCGAGTAAATATGTAGTTGTAACAAATAAGAGAATGGAGAGGATTGATTCTCCTTTTTGTTTGGGTATATAAATGCTCAATTCTAGTTAATTAAGCATGTTTTATAGACTCAATTTCTATTCAACCAACTTAATGCCTTCCAGCACTCAAGAGTTTTTATCCCAAGTTGCTCTTCCAAGACAACTAAGGCTCAATGATAAGTAATTGATTAAGCCAAGTAGAAATCACACTATTCCTAGTTAAATTTTATTAATCAAGTGATTAACCCACTTAATTCCTTGCTAATTACCTTGTACCTAAGCTAAGTTTCACTCTTCCAAGTTAGAACAAGAAAAATAAGCATGGATTTAGTGTTTGCAACCACAAAATCAATCAATAAATCATGGAGTAATTAGATAACACAAGGCTTAATCAAATATAGAACTAATATTAATTACTCAAAAATATAGCCACACTTCGGATCCACAGTCCTAGTAATAAACTTAGCTAGACATATTAAGGAAACAAAATACAAAAAGAGATGAAAATCTAGGCATAATAGTTAAAGAGGAAAGAAAGATTGTGTAGAACAATGGTGAAATCACCCAAATTCCTCAAGAAGAAATCTCCAATGCTGCTACACAAGTCTCTTTTGCCAAAAAAAATGCCCTAGAATGACTTAAAATAGCTATATATATATAT